>VZTQ01005020.1:166593-254997 GCA_013400755.1 Pelecanoides urinatrix
CCAACTGGATTTATCTCCATTGACCACAACTCTCTGGGCTCGGCCGTCCAGCCAGTTTTTTACCCAGCAAAGAGTGTACCTGTCTAGGCCATGAGCTACCAGCTTCTCTAGGAGAATGCCATGGGAGATAGTGTCAGTATTGGAATATATAGATTGATGACATGACTTCTGCCTTATCTTCTGTGATTATTTCATTTCTGAAACCTCCCCAAAAACATCTGATAAAGCAATAGAAAGCTAATTCATATATTCATGATTAATTAAGCTTGTTTAATAAAAATTTAAGAGCATCCCATCCCTGTATATTATAGGAGGAGGAGGGAAGGAAGCAAAGCCCATAAAGAGTCCTTTTCTAATTTTTGAGGTATGCCTTATCAAAGCATCTGTGGAACGTCATTCAGAAGAACCAGTCTATCATGCAAAAATTGGGCAGTTTAGACTTCATTAAATGGAGAAAAAGAAGCAAGTTTGAACCACTGTCCGAAGTTTAATTACTCAAAAGCAGGCTTGTGAACTTGTACTGCTAATGAAAACCTTGGATGGTAGTAACCTTAATCATACAACAGGCTGAATACTAAAATGAGTTAAGCCTGATTTAAGCCTTCAAAGACAGGTCCAAAAGCTATTAGTTGTTAAAACAATGCTGACTAAAACATAGGTAAGCAAAAGTCAATTAATTTGCAAAATGAATTCTGGGTAGAACATAGAGAAAATAGGTTATTTACGGCCTTAGTAGAATATCATGACATGATGTGAAACAATATTGCTGAAACACTGCACATTCTAATGTCCATTAGGAAATATTAATTTCAAAAGAATTAAAATCAAAATGAAACACTTTAAAAATCTTCTCTGCTCCAACAGATTTCATTATCTAGAAAGTATGCTGTATGACATGAAATGGACAACCTGAAAGGTCAACCAGAAAGAATGTCAGATTTGCTGCACCAACCGCGATTTGCTGGGATATATTTAAAACACATGAGCCTCACCAAGGCTAAGTATTGAATCAAGACATTTACATTAATGGGCCTTTGACAGACTAATACTAAATTTTTATACTACATAGAAACCACACAACATGAGCACCATTACAAGATATATAGCATATGGATACCATTAAAGCTCAGTTATAATGAATACTTGCTCATTTATTTCTCTAAGCACTACTGCAAGGAATGCAGCAGCAGTTTCACAGATGTCAGCTGGAAATAGTAGCCTTTCATTTAATTTGCTGAAAGATTGTTCCCTCCTATTAACTTCCTCGTAAAGATGTGTCAGTGTTGTAACAATAAAAATGTAATTTTAACATGAAGTTTAAACCAATGAAGGCAAATTTCTGGAACAAACTGCTTAGCTGGCTCACTAGCCTCTTTTTATTTCCTTTTTAATAGCTCTCAAACTACCCCACCATTGTACAAGTCTCATTTTGTCTCTACCCTCTGTTATCTGGACTCCTACTGCGACATCCACGTGTCTATGGTATTTACCGCTGGGATTTTATTACTGCTTATTGGTGGGCAGCAGATTGTTTAATATAGAGCAAACCGACTATTCTGATAAGTCTTTAAAAACTATATTCAGTTATACCATATCCTCTAAGCCAGGTCCACGCAGTTACGTTACGGTGTACTACAGCGAGCAAGGTCTGCTCATCAAAAAGCAGTAAATGTGAAGTTGCTCACTTTTTAATGTGAGCGAGAACATGGGAGGACACCATGTATTTTGGATGTTGGCTAGATGCATCCACCTAACACAAAGACGACAGTCCACATCAGCCTGCTGGACTAAGGAGTAAAAGGTCAGATTGCTTGTTTTCTGCAACACAAAGATTCCTACTCTTCTCTACCCTTACGCAAGTCAGCCTGTAATGAGTTAAAGGTCAGTCAGAGCAGAACATGATCATGGAAGTATTGCTCGTTGGGTCAGTCATTCTTAAGGTTGACTAGCCAGGCATTACCCCTCTACTATATTAATTCCAAATTATATGGCAATATTAGGGAAAAAAACCCCAAAACCAAACCAAACAAAAAAACCCCCCAGAGATTCAGCCTATACAGAAGCCAATAATCATCCTAACACTAGCAGGCGCCGGTAGCAAGAGGCACATTCACTGGAAATGCTCACCCAGCCATAACATTGATACAACGATGCCATGCAGTTAGTATGAATGCGTATAGGATTTTTAGCAACAACTCACTGCAAAACAGGATAGAGAAAATCCAGAACTAACTCAGCAGATACAGGTTCTTTGGTAATCCTTATTTCTCCTGACAGAAGAATTCAGCATCCTCTTTTACAGTTTCTTCCTCAATATGAATATCATGCTGTCCATCATACCAGAAATCCAACAATATGACAGAGGATCAGCTTTCAAAGTTATATGTACATGCAATTGATCAGCAATCAGGAGATTGAAAAAAAAACAAGGTAAAGGTTTTTCTTTAAAAAAAAAAAGAAGGGAAAAAAAAAGACATTAAAAGCCAACCTATCTATCAAAATGGGACAGAAAGATTGAAGTGTTGCGGTTGACATTCCATACCTTTTAATACTACGAGGAAAAACCACAGATAGCTACAAAAAGCCTTGAGGCATTCATATATATGACTGAATTTGCTTTTGGAGGATTTCTTGGACTTCACTACCCATATCAGTTCTGCAACCATCCATCTTGTCAGCACAGCTGAATGAATTATACCACTGGATATTATTTAGGGTTATATTTTCTCCTACATATCTACAAACTAATTCTGCAATGTGTGCTCTTTGTCAGTTGTAATATCTGGTAGTACATGAAAGCAAATAACGAAAGTATAGCTGATCTAACTGAAAGTTACAGCGTGATCAAACTGATTGACAGTACTGGAGTGTCTAATCCACCACAGAATGATTTCAAAGAATACATAAGACACTTCAAAATATCTCTTTCCCCAAATAGCTGCTTTTTGTGTAACTATTCTTATTTTGCCATGTGCAAACTGACCTTTATTACTATGAATGCTCATGGAAGTTGTGTTACATTGGTAAGTGCAAAGAAAATACTTAGCAAATTTGAAAATAAAACAATACAAAAACTTAGGATACTGACAAAATGGTTTGAAGCAGACAAAAATAATGAAAATATGAATTGTTCACAACCATGTGTCTATTTGCCATATTCTTTCCTCATTTGATTTGTTCCAAAATGAATTGTTCAATATGACTAATGCAATAAACTGCATTGATGCCTATTTTTTATTTTGAATGAATGAAAGAAAAAATTTTGATATGGAGAACAATACAGAATATTTCAGGATCCTAAAACCAATAATATGATGCTGACTGTGAAACACAAATTAGAAGATGGCGTAAGATAGTGGACACCAGCATGCAGTATTTACAGTCATTAACGACAACCAGTATTTACAGTCATTAACGACAACCACCAAACCTCTGCCAATTTTCAAGTTCCACTCTTTGTGCTTGAGGTTTTTTTGGGTGGGGGTTTTTTATTTTTTTGTCTCTCCAGGCATTATTCATAAAGCAAACCCAACATGAGATTTGCCTGAATCTTACTCTCTACCACTAAAGCAACCGAATTTCCTAGTAGGTCCTTTATAAAATTCCAAGGCTTTATTTGATTAGAGCCTCAGTAACACCCCTCTCCCCACCTCCCCCACACCCAATCCCTTATATTTTTTTTTTCATTATGGAATAATCGAATCTTTTCATTTCTGCTTAAAATCTTGGCTGGCGCTCTGCCCAGCTTGAGCTGGATCAAACAGAAGACATAGGAGGCTTTGTTTTACTTTAGGTATCTAAGACCAGGTTTGTGATCCCCACATGTCCTGAGAACAAGTGGGTCAAAGGTGCCAAGTAATCATCCACTTCTAGGCACTTTTGTGTTTAACCATAAACCACAGCACAGCAAATGGGGAAGACTGGGAGAAACACTTCAGAAGCTCACACCTGAGCTGCACTAACCTGCTAATGAAGACATCCACATTGATTCCTTGATCTTAATTATTCACAAGCCCTTAAGCCATAACATACCCACCATCCATCTGTCAGTAAGACCAGACCGATTTAAATTCTATAGCTAATGCTTTCTTTTAAAGGAAGCAATAACCTAGGGAGCTAAAGCAAATGTCCAAGAAGTGAAAGACCTCAGTTCAATTCTCCTCCAGCTGAGGAGGTTCAAACCCACGCCTGCTGAATTCCTGGAGAACATCTTAAGTGCTAGGCAAGAGGGAAAGGCTGTCCATCTTTTCTCCTGTTGGAGTTGTGTCACAAAACAACCAAAGGGACAGATTCACTGGGCTGAAAACTCCTGGGTTTTGGTCTCCCAGAACACCTTCTCTAATGCATTCCTAATGAACAGTTCAACAACAATAAAAACAAAAGCCCTTAAAGAAGACAAGCAAGCCCCCCAAAAGTCTTACGTAAACACAGCAGTTTTTTTTAACCATCTGTTCACTGACAGTGTAAGGATATTGAATAGTTTTTGACAGTTTTCAGAGTCTGATTTACATAGGTACTTTGTGCTTTTTCCCATTCTGTTGTTAAAAATAGCACAAAAGATAAACCTTATTGACAATATTACAATACTTTGTTCACTGATGTATTTTAGGAGAAAGAATTTGATAGTAGCAAAACCAGTCAGACTGCTTAAGAGCATTTTCTCTTATCAGTTCCAGTGCTAGGATCCTAGTTCTAATTGTTATTCAGTAGCATTTGATTTTGTAACAGATGAGAGGCACTGAGCATGGGGTGATCCACAATAACCTTCACGCCTCATAAGGAAGGCAAGAAGGGCACAAGCACTCCCTCACTGAAGTCACCTTGTCATGCTAATTCAATACATCTAGGTAATTTCTATTTTCTCTTTGTGTTTCTGAAACACATTTATGGATAGGTTATGAAAAATACAAACTAATATGACCGTTACAGTAATTGCATTGGTTAGGTTTATTAATTTGTCACAATTAAGTCAATAAGAGTTTTAGTAACATCGTTATATTACTTGATTAGTTTTGAAAGTGATTATCCTAAGAACTCTATTTAATTGGAAGCATCTCAATTTACAGGGTACATTAAACTCTCAGTAGCATATTAAGATTATTCAACATATGCAGGTCAATTACCAGTAATCACTGTTTCATACAACTGCTTCATAAGAAACTTCAGTACAACACTGGAAAAGAATAAAAGAGGGTTCTAAAAAATACAACTGAACTTCAGGCCTAAAAGATACAATCGAACTTCAGTTCACATTATTACAGTAAAAGGCCATATCTAACATCTAAACTGTTAAAACCATTCTGAAATAGAAAAGATT
The DNA here is from genome assembly GCA_013400755.1 of Pelecanoides urinatrix. Taxonomy (NCBI): domain Eukaryota; kingdom Metazoa; phylum Chordata; class Aves; order Procellariiformes; family Procellariidae; genus Pelecanoides; species Pelecanoides urinatrix. Next base: position 171,911 of record VZTQ01005020.1, read on the forward strand.
ATAAAAATTTGAGCAAGATTAAAAACATTGTCTACCTTAAAACAGATGATGTTAATTTGTCAGAACTGCCAAATCACTGAATTGCACTAACTGCACTCATGCCCAGCTGCACATTAATTACCAGATTAGAAAGTTATAATTAATTTTCTTAATATCACTACACTGCTTTTCTTCCTTAAGTTAATAAAAACAGATTGCAATCAATCTTTGTTAATTCACGCTGCAGAACAGAACTGCTGTAGCTATTTCCATATGCGAAAAGCACTGCATGTATAGTTCTTGGTGTAATACCCTGCCTAGAAGCTGTATCTTCTGACATTTTAATGAAGTGTTGTAATAAGGCAAATAAATTATAAATTATAATGTGACTTAATATAGTTAGTAGAAAAACTACATAGAAACTTAAAAGTGAATTTTTAAAGAATCTTATTAATGACAAAATTCAGAGGCGCATAGTATTTCAACACATTTTCAACTAGAAAAGAGGTTTTACTTGTAGTTGCATTGTTGAAAGACTTCACTGGCAAGACTTAAATTTCTTCATCAGCTGACTTTGCCATTAGAAACCATTAAAAGTGCTCTATACCTGTCTGGCCTTCACAGAGCACAAATTGCAAGAAATTTTAAGAACTAGTAAAGGAAAACTACTTTATAGAGCTATAGACTAAAGTTCATCAGAGTTCTGATCAAGAGTGTGCAGTTATAAATACTGCAAAGATAATTAATGCAGCATTCAAGCAGCATACATCTTCCTATGTCCATATCTGTATTAGCATCAAAAGGTGTTTTTATAAAATGGAAAGGATTATTCAAGGGTCCTCTTGTAAGGAAAGGAGAACCTAGTAAAATGATTGCGCCTTTTTTCATTTTCCATTTATGCATGAAAGATGTTTTATTTCTGCAGCCTCATTGCTGCTTAAAAATTACTTCTTTTCTTCCCTTGTATCCCCTCCTTTGTAAAAGATAAGAATGAGTGTAGAAATATGAGAATTATGACATGATGGCTTCCAAAGAGTGGTAACCTGTTTTATTCTGATCTAATATAAGTTTTTACGTGGTCAGCTTAGGTGTCAGAAAGGGAAGACTGAATATTCAGTAACAAATGAGGCTGAAAATGTTTCGGATTTTTTTTTGTTTTGGTTTGTTAGTTTCTTTGTTTTTTCCAGGGGATCGTAAAACCCACATAATTCTGTATTTGAGAGAAACCGGAGACAGGAAAAGAGATTTTTAAGGAATATATAGCCTTCAGCAGCAAAGCCAAGAGCATCCTTTTTTCATTCATCCTTTCTCCCAAACTTCCCTAAAGCAGCCTAATTTGCCTCACACTGCTAAATGTTATATATACATATTAAAATATAAATGTTATCTATCTATCTAAAAACCATCTATATGTGTGTATACATATATACGCCCCCCAAAATGTATACTAAAATATGCCTAATAATAGCTTGATTATCACACCTTCCAGAATATTCAAGTACTTTAATATATTCAAGACCTTAAGGAACAGTGTATTATGTGATAATATACTAGAAGAAGTAGGATTTATGGATCAGCTCTTCCACAAAGCATCTTACTGTAAGGCAGCAGCTCTAGCATATGTCCCATTTTGGGTACTGCAGAGAGGCAGAGAAGCAGATGAACTAGACAACCTCAAACACAGGAGGGAGGGAGGAAGGGGCTGAAAAACAGTCAGCCCAGAAGACTCATGAGACATATGTGGGACAATACACAGTACAGTTCCCAAACATTAATTTTCACAAGCTATGAAACTGAAACATCTGAAAAAAAAAAAAACTAGTCAGAGAAGCAACCCATAGATCTGGAAAACATGATGCATCCAGGATTCAGATTCCTCTTATGGAAGATGTGGGGGCAAGGGCAGCATCACAGTTCAGTAGAAAAAACATCCATCAAAGCTGAAAATCACAAGTGGTGTGTTTCTCCTCCAAACTAAAAATGGATTAGAAGAGGGACGAAAGCGTGGAAGAGCAGCAGCAGGGTTAGAAAATACATAAATTAGAACAGGATCAAAGACGGATTGCAATACTTCTTGATTTACAGAAAACATACAACTAAAAGGCACTGGATGATCTCAGAAGCTTGTAATAAAAACTTGCAACTTAGATTAAGGATTCAAATAAGGTCTGGATGCTGAAGAGACACTACGAGAAACAACGTTGCTGCTTTCCAACCAAAAACTGCTGTCACATTGACTAAGACTGAGACAACTGAAACAAGTGCAGCACTTCAGGTATCTGTATTTAGTGCTGAGATTATTATTTAAAAACAAGGAGGTATTCTGTATTCAGCTGGATGTATGAAGCTGATTATAAACATGAGAAAATCCAACTAATGATCAGCAATTATGTAAGCAAGGAAGCCAATAATTTTTCATCATTTTAAGATTCCTGAAAATAAAGGAAACTCCGCAAATCTCTCCAAATGCTAAACCTAACTGAACAATTAACAAATAATAAACTTTAATTTCTGTTAAAAAACCCCAAAACTAAAGCTAAAAATCAGTCTGCATGAATGTTCTTATTATTCTGATATAACTGACTGATTTATAGAGAAAAAGATAACCTGTTTTACGCTGATTTGTTATTTTAAGGTCACTCTAAATGGAAAACTGCACTGAAAGAGTATCTGATGTATCCATGAAAATGGATATGTCATGAATTTCAGAAGAACAAAAGATGTCATAGGCAGTTATGACTAGTCAGCTTAAAATTAAACATGCTTACAAAAATGTCATAAAAAACACTCATCAGCATTGGTATAACGAAACTGAAAACCATAAAATTCAAGTTTCACAGCATTAATAGCATTATGAAGTACTATAAAGAGAAGTTTAAAATTCAGGTAAGTGAAATAGTTATTTGTGATATACATGATGCATTGCAACTGCATCAGTTACAGGTAGGGTTTCAGCTGTCCAGCTGGGAGGTTATAGTTTGGAGGACGTTGAGGAGAGATCCTCTCATGAGTAATGAGAAACCATATAATGATGAATAAAGATTTACATACATATATATATATCTACACAGACACACATATATATAAAAAAAATGTTTGTGCATATCTATAATGAAAGATATATTAAAAGATTAATGTACTTAGAGAAGTATTGAAGGGAAAAAGTCTTTTTAGTGAGAAAAAAAAGTAGTCTTCTGTGAAAAGGACAGTAGAACCAGTTTTCAGTAATGATTTCTGAAAAAATGTAGTTAGCAACTCTTCTTCACATGCATTATTTTAGGACAATAAGAATGCAGAGTAACTACAAACATTAGTCACTTATTTAAACTAGTGCTTATTTTAGAATCTAAAATACTCCTTACTTTTGATGCTGGGTAAAAATCTTGTTCCTCCAGTCTTGTAATGCTGAACAGGGATCATACCCTTATGCACATCACCAACAATTTAGTCAGACAGTCAAAGTATAGTGCTTGGAAGATCTCAGTCCTTATTATCCACCACATCATAAAGATGATTAAACTAGAGTAGGAAGAAAACCCAACAACCACCTTTCCATTTTGAAATTACTATTTTTAAGACTGACATGCTCCACTTCAGAATTTATCCAGATGGAAGTATTAAAGCAATTTGAGCTAAAATACACAAGCAAAACTCTTGGTAAATGCCCCCTACTCTCCCTTCTCATGGTCATTTAAAGAGTTCCCTAATGAAATATGGAGCGATGGATTTTGCAGGCAAAATCCCACAAATGTACACACATTGTATCAAATACACAAAGTGAATAATTCATAAGTGTCCTCACTATTTCTCATTTAGAAAATTCTTAGGAGAAACAATCCTAACACAACTATTATTCTTAGATTAAGTGTTTCCCTGCGGTGACTTGAATTGTGGTGGAAGTCACCGAGAAGTACTTGTGCTCATCTTACTTATTTAATGAAATCTGACGTCTGTAGGAATTGATTCCCTTCCCTCTGAAGGAAGCCTCTTCCAACAGTCACATTTTGTCTCGTATAAGATTATCATTTACTGGACACAGATTAAAATTAGGACATACATGATACAAGCAATTGAAAGGGAAATAATCTTTAGCCAGTGCAAAGATTGATGTGCCTGCATTCAGGTGTCGGAGTTCCCAGCACAGCCAACACGGTCCAGGAAGGGAGCTGCGTGGGCCAGGCACTAGGCATTCATGGCAGGGCAAGACAACTGCTCCTCTCCTCAAGCTGCTTTGTAGCCTCTGGCTCCCTACGGACCCTAACGGGAGCCAGTTCCTGCTGCGCTGGTAAAACATGCGAATGCGTCTCATCTTGAACTCAGCCTCACCCTGCACTTCTTTACGTACAACTCAAATATGTTTATGTGTAACTCAGATATGTTTGGCAACTCAATACTAAGGGTTCCCTTGCATCTCCTAGGCAGCGGGAAAGTACGTCATACCAATAACTCCTAATTATCTGCCAACAGCGAGGTGATAGCAGCGGTTATCCAGCTAAAGCAAGAGCACAAGCATCACCACATCTATATACTAATTTATAAAATCCTATTTTCAATAAATGCAATTTCAAAATTTTGCAGGCAGATTTCTTTGGGGAGCAAGAGCAGTTTTAACTATCAGGAAGCAAACTGAGGATCTGATGCAACTTCCCCACGCTCGTCACTATCCACCTTGTGTCACTGTGTTTCAGCCAGGGCCTGGTTAATTTACAACCAGACTAGCAGAAAATTTGAAGTACCTGGCTGGTACATGTGACCTATAGGAACGTGCCATAGGTGGCTGGGGTGAACTTCCTGCTCCCAATTTCTTCTACGGCAAAACACAAAATAGTGCAACCTCCTTATCCCAACTCCAATCCCCCCCCCTTTCCGGCAGAGAAAACTTTCATTTCTTCTTTGTAAATAACACACACAGAAAGCCATTTCCCTTTTTTTTTAAGCCACCAAGACAAAAAATTGTGATAGCTGGGGAAGATTTTGATACCCTGAAGACAGTCTCTGCTATGGAGGGGGGCAAAACCCATGAAGTGAAGACCAAAACCTTCCTGTAACCAGCTGGCTTCTGTGAGACTGTCAAAAGGTTTGTTTTGTTTTATAAAAGAACACTACCTATTGTTAGCACCACAGAGATCTATAAAGTGTTTGCAATCATACATTTTATGCTGAGGAATCACATTACTAATATCCACATAGGGTTTTACACAGATTAAGTAGTATGACAATTATGCACTTTTAAGTATTTATATTCATTTTACAGTGCACTAATAAACTGTGGGGAAAGAGTTAGTGTTTAAACTTAGGATTTGGGACAAGAATCCCTTTCCTTTGCCTATAAAGAAAGCACTTGAACTGAAAAAGATGTTTTGCAGTAGCAATAATAGGTCCCAAATCCTTCCTGTGTTATTGCCAGAGGGCAGCCTCCCACGCAAATTCAGCATTACAATATTGAATTGAGGCTGGTGTTTCAATAATACGGCTTAACATTATGGGCTATCACCAAAATGATATTATTCTTGGTTCTTTTCTTTTTCTTCCTGCCAAACAGATATGTTGCTTGAACTATCTCATGGAATTTTTCTGATATTTTTATAATGAGATTTTTTGCATTGCTCAATGGCAAATCAGACACCACCACAGGCCAAAAGTATCTATCCTGAAAACCGCACTGACGTGTACTGATACCTACAATCAGGAAATCTAAATTTTAATAACACTCTCAAATTTTTAAATTTTAGGTGTGACCATGGAAGAATTTATGGAAACGCAAAGAAAAAGAGAAAACTGTTTGGTTTTTTTTAATGAAATATAATTTTACAATAGTTCATTTGATTCTTATTGAATATAATGCACTAGTCATGCAATGCAAAACTGGCTTACTCATTTCAGATGAAGCAAAGACATGGCAAGCAATTTGCTTACTGTGGTGTTCTAACATGTTCTAAAACAATGAAATTGCTAATCAGATGACCTATAACATGGTGATATCAAAACGCCCCAAACACAAAACTATTTTTGAAGTTTATTTTGCATCCAGTACTGACTCAAGAATTCTAAACTTGTTTACGAATGATGCAATGAACCAGGGGGTTAACCAGCACCTGAAATGGCAGTGCTGAAAAAAATGTACCCTTTGCTGAAATCATCTTTGTCACTAATTACTTATAAATTAGGATGGAATTCATTTCCTCAACTCAAAAAGCTAGTTCTTTCAATTATTTGCCTACAGTCTTCTTTAGTCAATGGAAAGAGATCAGTATCTCTAGAAGGCAAATCATTCTATGCCAAAACATATGTTTAACACCAGACAAATAATTTTTAGATAGGTAAAGTTCATCTCTTTGCATCCAGTGCTAATACAAATCCACACTGTCATCCAAATGCCTGAAGGAAAAAGTCTGGTTTCAATTGGTCTGTTTTGCTACAGTGGGAAATCTCAGTGTTTAACTCAATATCCAAATCCTTTTTGTTACTATTACCACTTTAATTTATTACATCAGTGGAGCATTTGCCAAAACCACACACACAAAGCCTTTATTAAGCATGCAAACTAGACTACTTTTAGGGTTTTTTTCCTTAGGTAGTTTTGATTTCTTCCTCTAAAATTATCCCCAAGTTAGACAGAAGGGATAAGATTAAAGATTCCATCTAAACACAACTTCTGCATGATCCTACTGCACAAATGGTGCAGACAGTGTAAGTTTTTCCTCTTTAAAACCCCTTTAAAAACCAGGTTTATTTTCGCCCAAGTAAAATTTGAAGAATAAGCTTTATTTAACTTTGTAGTCTTTTTTTTTTAATTTCATCTAGACACTAGAGTTAATAGTGCAAACCAGAAAATTCAAATTAGCCATCCTGATTGAATCTCTGCAAGAAAGTACTTGTTGAGTCACTAGGACAAGTGAAAGAGTGAAAGCATGAACCACTAATTCTGTTAAAGAACATAACATCACACAAACAACTCAATGCTTAGGAAAATTTTGCAAAATAATGCAATAATCACATTTCAGGCATTTCTGATAGCATAAGTGGGGCAATTAAGCTGTCCAAGAAGCTTTACTGAATTTATGTGTTTGGATCCTTTCTTCTTTGTATTTTCAAACTTTCTCAATGCATTAAGATTCCTTTACAAACTATAATGGAATATACTCTTAAGTGCATTGAATATGATACTTTAGAAGAAATCCCAGAACTCAAAGGGAACTGTTTTGCTATATGCTAAAATCTTTTCTTAGGAATACTAGAGTTTTTCTAATGAGGCAGCACACTAACGACATTTTGAAGGCCATCTGTTTCTCAAGTGATTTAGGTACACAAGACCTTAAACATGTTTCGAATTTGGGAATTACTTTGAAACTTCAAAATACTTACAAGCAAGTTCTGTTGTCTAAAGAGCAATATTTCATACCTCGGTGGTTGGTTTATCAGCCACATTTCTTCTCAGGCGAAAGGTGCTGAAAGGTAAGCTCCTTAAAATGCCCGCAACCTAAAATACTGCCAGTACTCTGAAATACCAGAGTGTGTGCCCCAGAAGATAACACCACCTGTGCCTGTGTCACCCTGGCAGACACTGTGGCATTTTAGCATAAAATCCCTCTCCACAGTAGCCAGGCTCTGTTGGGCAAGCCAGACTGGTGGGAGAGAGCCATCCTGCTTGGCACCACTGTCACGGAACAGGAATTTTAGCTGGTAGTAAAACTTAAAGCATTCAAAAGAAAAAACTATAGGCGCATTTTTCCTTGTTGGTTTTTTTTTTTCCCCTTTTTTCCAAACAATGTGAGACAAAGATTATTTTTGAAGCTGCGCTGTGGGTGTATCTTCTTGTTCTGAATCCATGCAGTGGCTCTGAGGGCTCAGTAGCTCCCAGAAACTTTTGTTCAAACCTTGAACGCTTTGAGGCCTGGAAACGTCTATGGCATAACTTAAATATTCCATACAAAACACGATAATTTAAAAAACAATAATAATAAAAAAATCCCCCCAAACCAAAACACAAATAAAAGAGGACCACCTTGCTTTAAAATCATGCTGACGACATCCCAATAGCATAAATATTGCAGTTTTGTCACTTCCACCCTCAGTTACCTACAAGTGAATAACAAGGCCTCTGCTATCTCACTTCATAAAATATGACATATTGAATTCAACTCAGGTCCACCGTTTGCATATAATCAACGCTAAAGTGTAAAAGGCAAAAAATCCTAGACTGACAGACACTGTAAACATTTTACGTTTATGTTGAGTAAATCTTATCACTCCCTGTGGTTTGATTTTAATACAAATTAATCAAATTTATTTCATTCTCCTCCTTTCTGACTTCTGTTAAGCTTCCCTGCTCTGACCCATTCTACCCATACCTCATAGATTTTCCTTCTATACAGAACTTCCCATGGTCCTTATATCCATAAATGCTTACATTATTTACTTTCGTCACTGAGCCAGAGGAACAAGCACAGTATCCCCCTTAGCCACAACATTTGCAAACAGACTGGACATCCAAAAAGCCCATTCCCAGTTTGTTATGATTTCAGAAATAAAAATACTATTTAGCCCAGTCGAAAACTTTTTCATTACGGTAACGCATAATTATTTTTCAAAGTTTCAGCTGCACTTAGAGGTTATATGATACATTGATTCTTCATAAAAAGCCAGGCACCTTAATGCCTAACAGTATTGCTACATAGTAGCAGAGAAGGGATAATAAACAACCTTAAAACAACTACTCAACTGGTCAATGTATGGAGAGCAAACGTTTTATGAAAAATGTGTTCTTTCATGTAAGAATGCTTCTGGGTTGCTTATTAGAAAGTAGTAATGTGGTCTTATTGGAACTAGTAGTGACTAAAAAAAGATACAGGTCTGTTTTCAAAAGGGGTAAAAAAGTGACATAAAGAGACAATTTCCATCCAAAAGAGAAAAAATATTGTACAGGATCTTATACTCAGAAGTTTATTCCTGACTGATCCATCAGACTAACAACAATCTGGGTTCTCCGCTGTATTTCACAGCTGGGCGTCATCCCATAAACACAAGCCCCATACACCTTCCATTTTAATAGTTACAGGAGTAAAAAGAAATAGACACATTAAAAAGGCTACTTGATCCTGTGAACATGATGCAAGCCGGATATTTGTTAAGATTACTTAACTCACTAAGAGAGTTATGAATTCAGATTTTTTTATTTCTATAAATCTGAGAGGCATATTACAGAAATACACACGCAATCTGATTGCTCAGTCATAAATTACTTGAAGTCATTAGAGAGAAAGGGAAATTGAAATTTTAACATGAAGAAGCCAGATTGTCACGGCTCACTGAGAAGAAAAATAAAGGATCGTGAACTAGTGGTATTTTAAGAAGCTGTTGCTGTTTTAGAAGTACTGAAGATTAAATATTTAAACAAAGGACCTGGGTGAGGGAGGAAAATAAATAAGTAAGTAAATAAAAGCGCTTTGGCCAGTTTGTGCTCCTTATCCCCAAAAGAAGACTCAAACCTATCTGTCAAGCCAGCACCACTTTACACACACTCTCCCTCTGCAGCCTCCCTTTGTACCAGTGTTTTCAGCCAGAATAGTCAACAAGTGTTATACAACACTGGTTACTCAAATAAGCAAGTGAGCCATAAAAGGAACTTCAAATCTGGCAGTATAAGCAGAAGTGAAAAACAGATGCTGAAGATGAACTGAGGATGAAGAGCAATATCAAGAACATCAGAAATAGGGAAATGCAACTGAAAAATTTAGAAAGAAAAAAAAGAAAATCCCAGTACAAACTACCAATCTAATTACTTCAAACGTACTTCAGAGACAAAAGGAAATTTTACAAATACACTCAAGAATTGGCTAATAATTTTAGCTGAAGAATAGTACAGTGAACTTTTAAATATATTTAAAGATAATTAGGGTTCCACAAATAGACAGTAAGTGTCCCATGGTCATTAAGTCGTGAGGAAAGAAGCAGGATGAAGAGAAATAATGGAGAAGAGAAAGAGCACAAGACTTTAGGTGGATGCCTTTAGTATGTAAGGACACACAGACAAAAGCACATGTTTACACATAGAGGCACTCAAGAAGAGAGCAAGTCTGGCTATGATGATACAGGACGAGCAGAGAAAACAAACTATTTTGTGAAGAATAGTGAAACAAATATCCAGCTCATCTGTTAATCCAAAAATAGTCATTTAAAAATAACCAATGACACCCACAATCTATTGTGAGTGTTCTCCAATTTGAAGCATAAATCAAAACAAAATAAAATACTGATCAGAAATGAGGCTTATTAGATCTGTAATATATGCAGCATTTCCTAAGCTTGGATGACAGCATATTTGTTTACACACAGTATTATGGAAGAGTCATCTATTGAAGGTCAAATCTAGACAGATGTGCAAGGATTCAGAATGAATAACCAAGAATCCAGCATTTAATGTAACTCTTCCTGCCATAGCAAAGGAAGTTATCTTGGCAGAGATCCTCTTCCACTTTGGTGCAAGATAAGAAATGAATCCCTTTTGTATTACTGCCTTGTAGTGTTTGTGGCTGACATTTGCAGTGCACCCCAGCAGTTGTTGTGAGAAGCTAGGAATAACATCATAAAGACCTACCACAGAATTTGAACTACTTGCAAAAACCATTGATAAATTTAGTAGATAAGCAGGGATTTAAATAAGGGCTACATATAAGACAAATGTTTAGCCTAAATACCTTAAATATGTTTACATATACTAAGTAGAATAAGGTACTGTTGTGTTGCAATTACAAACATATGCTAGGGTTTCCTACTCAGACGTTTTTGTAACAGCTTAAAAACAAATAACTAACAAACCTCAAGCCGTTGTGCTACTGACCTTGTGCAGAACTCATTAAAGTCTGTTGAGAAGAAATCATTAGCTTGCATGCAAGTAACCAGTCAAAGATCATCACCGGGCAGCAGTTAATCAGCCCTTTCAACGAGAAAGTTCAGGAGGCACTAACTCCCTCCTGCTCCTGCACACAGACATGCTTTTTGCCTCCCGCCTCACTTCTGTTTGAAAGGAAGGCGGAAGACAAGCCTGTCTGAACTGACATACGAGGGGTTTCTGTAGGACCGGCTCTGAGCAGTTTACTGGGAAGCCTGAAGCAAACACAGCCAACCAAGCAAGCACGCCAATGCAGGTCCCACTCTGGGAAAAAGGTGTACCCATAAATACAGACTGAGCAGAGAACAGTGGAAGATGCTGATTGTCAAGGAAGGAATCATGCAAAAAAAACCACAACACGACACCAACACATGCACATGTGAAATTCTCCTTGATTCACTTGCTCGTGGTGGGTGGTGCTGGGGCTTATCCACAGCAGGAAGAAAGCTGATGTGTCCTTATGAATACACAAATGTACCCCACAGGTGTAACTTTCAATATTCCTCCCCAGGCAGTGCAAAGAAAACATTTGCTTTACCAGCACAGTATCACTGCTAGCAGGCCTGAGGCAGACCAAGGAATTGCTGACATCTGTCTGGAGCCAGATACTGGCGGCCAGAGTGACTTTAGGAGAGCATGCGTCTCCTACCGCAAACACGCAGGTGTCTTCAAAGCACAACTGGCCAAAGCAAAACCACTCCTTGGGAGAGGGTGCAAAACAGCGAGTCACTTGTAGCAGATATTACTCTTTTTTCTTGATATGCTACTGAAGGACATGCTGGTATTATGTTTGCAAACAGGTAAAAATATGAGTACAAAGTGGCTGGAAACTTCACCCTTTCAGAGCAGCACATGTCCTCTGGCCCTTACCCTATATATAACACCACTAAAAACAATGGGGGACTTCAGGAAAAGTGATGAGCAATGGTACTAATGAACAATGAGTACTAACTGACAAAAAAGCAGTCAGTTCTGAGGTGCATAAATGTATTTCTATATGCATTCTTGTGTATACAATGCATATCTTCTTAAATTTCCTAATTTAAACTGCAGAACCAAGGTTCTTATGTCAGCTTTTACCTAGCTATAAAGACAAAAACCGTGCAGCAATTGTAATAGTTCTGTGATGAAGACAGTTTCCACATAACTTTTTTATATGCTCTAGTCACCAAAAAGCCGTTGTTTTACCTCTTAATATTAAGCAATGCCCAAGGTATCCCAGTGGGAGTGTTGAAAGCAGGTAGCAATTTCTCTCCAAGCTCCACGGCCTTTTTTCGGAAAACCTGGAAGTTAAGAAGAAACAAAGTGTTGGAAAACGCGTTGTTGCTCCCACCAAATTAATTTAGATAATACCATTGTTAGTTAATACCATAGTATAAAAGTCATCTCGGCACAATGAAGCATCCCTGTTTTTTTCAGTGACGTCAAAGGAACAAAGCAGCACAACCCGTTTTCCATTGCACACGGTAACGGGAGAACTCAGCAGCAGGATCACGCAGTGACGGTGCCCAGACGACCTGCGTCTGGCCTGACCAGCATCAAGCCAGAGACATCAGCGTGGTCAGACCCGCTCCGGCGTGCGCAGAGCTGCTTGCGCGCTCCCCGCCGTGCCTGCCAGCCGCTCCGGGGTCAGGCAGGGGGGCCGCTAGCCGGGCACGCTGCTGGATCCAGGCTGCTGGCAGGCAGCTGCCTGCCCCCAGCGACACCTCCTCCCGGGGCCGGGGGGATGCTGCCGCAGAAACACCGCCGTTGCTCTGTGTGAGGTTTATTAACAGTGGCTCAGCTTGCCATGGGAACCCGGGCTGGGTCGCCATGTACCTGCCGTACCGCGAATGTGCTGCACAAATGATCTGCAGCAAAAACAACCCCCTCCCTGCTCCCCCTCCGAAAAAAAAAAAAAAAAAAAGAAAAGAAAAATTATCTTTTTGCAGCACCACAGTCTTATGGACTCAGCTGGCTTATACCCAGATGGGTATCAATGCCATGATTAATCAAAACATTGGAATACACAGATAACTGAGACTTAACTGGTCTTTCGCATGTTAGAGAGTTTCAGATTTCATCTTAAAAACAAGAAGTGGGAAGACCCCAATTGCTTGTGCCCAATAACATGTGCCCACAAGAATAACAAGCAATTTAACATCAGGAACTTTTATGTTCAGAGTAATAATTAGAAAGCTAGAACAAAGAGGATTTTGCTCTCCTTCAACTACCAGCTCAACTCAGGTTACATTAACCTGACTTTTCAAGCACAGAGTGCTCTAGTAAGAGAGTTTTTAATTAGAAACAATATTGTTCCAACTTAAATATAGAAACCTATTTAATGATTTCAATATGTAGATGTTCAAGGCCTATTTGCTGGGAATTACACTGGGATCCTGCGCAACACAGAAAGAGATTATCCCAGGTGTAGTAGCCAAAATAGCAAAGTCACCTTCATCGTCCTCTCTTTGCAATAATGGCTCCCTTCAATTCATTTTTTTTCCCCTCAGACATATTTATGATGAATTTTATTTATGTATTAGAAATCAACTTGTACATCTCATGCATCTCATGGTGTAGCCAAGAACGGTAGAGCAAATTTTCAGAGAAGGAAAAAAATGCATATAAGTTTATGTGGACACATAAAGACATTTGCTGGTCAAAACACGGTAATGAAGAAATTTCTTTCCCCACAAATAAAATACAATTTATAAAATCCCACTTTTTAAAAGCCACTTTGAGTAAAGGTTTTTATTATTGAAAAATATGTGATCAGGAGACAATATAAAACTCTGGGATAATCATGTTACCATAAAGAAGGTCCAGACTATCCCACAGTCTCTTCATATGACACAGATGTCAAGACTTCTGTGACAACAGTCCAGGATTTAGAATTACAGTACAAAATATTTTGAGGGAGGTTAAGTAATTTGAAGCCAAATGATGGCTGGAGTCAGAAAGCTTTTTCGAGTGGATTGTATGTGAGTGCTGGGAGAAACTTGAAGCAAGGCAGCAGGGAAAACAATTTGCTTGGAAATTCCTTCATAATCCACATTAATTCTGACTTCCAGGTTTACCAGTTGTGTGGATTCTGCTGAGAATTAGCGATGGATTTCTGATCTTCGTCCAGCACATAGTTCAGACTCCCCAAGGTTTAAAACCTTGAGGGACACCCAGAAACAGTTGGTGCAGAACATAATTATCTCTTAGTAGGTTTCCTCGAGAGGAGCCAGCGACAGCAGCCCCCCAGAAACACACAAGCTTTCCCCTTGTTACACTACGCAGCCACATTTTTTCACCTTGGTCTGTTGAACCCAAACCTATGCTTTGCTCCTTCAGCACGAGAGAGGCCTCCTCAGCCTTCCACAACATACGGTGTGATCAACCCACCAGCTTACCTTAGCACCCCTGCCCTGAAACGCTGAAGTGTTCGCAGGAGAGCAGTTACGATGACCCTCCCAAGCAATGGGCACACAAGGACCCCGAATTTCTGTAAAGCATCTTCTGTGCAGCATAAAACCCTATCTTTTGCCATATGTAAAGGGAGTAGATATTTTATTTTATGGAATGTGGCTAAAGGTGCCTTATGTACTCTTTTTAGATGTGTATTTAAGGACAAGAGGAGATCTCCCTTTCAAAAAGCACATACATATTCAGCCATAGCAGTGGCAGCAAGGCTCAGTAACTGCTGTACCTTACAGGCTGCATTAATCCTTTATCATTAAAGCTCAGAAGGAGGTCTGTTACAATAATTGCTTCTGGACAAAAATGTAACATTTTATTATCTTAATTAAAGATCTGATGAACAGCAATAATGCTTTACTTTCAAATATTTCTACCCACTCTCACATATTTTTTCAATTCTATTGTATTTATTTTATAAATTTACAACCCAATTTATTTCAAAATAAAACTGCCTACTTCATAGAAATGTCAAAAATAATGGTTATCAAAAAATAAACACATCCGATATAAAGCAGTAAGGAAACATTGTTCCACATGTAGATATACAAGGAAAATATAATTCACTGCTAATGACAGTGCTCTGAACACCAACATTAGAACACAGAGTGAAGCTGGGCGTTCTAACTTCTTTCTTGTTCAAAATGCACCTCTTCCCATGTAGTAAATAATTTTCCTAGTAGGCAACTAGGAAAAGAGAATTAAAAAATTGTTTTTAAACCATCATAAAATTTTGGAACAAGTCTTGAGGTGAAAATGCACTTCTTGTTTACAGGAGAATTTCAACAGGTTATTACTAACGTATGCTAGTAATTTTCCTTCCCTTTCCAAAGTTAAAAAAAAAAAGTCAGCTATGGATATTATCCAATTTTATCTCTAGGGCTAATTTAACATGGCTGAACAACTGACTGCTAAATCACTACCTATTAAGTAGTGTGAACTAGGCAAGAATGACAAGAATACAACAACACTGAATGACTGAACACAATAAACAGCAACTTCATGCAGCAAAATTATGCTCTTTCAGCAAGGGTAAAAGGGTGAAGATTAATAAAGGAACTACTTTATTTTTCAGTTTGCAGCTTTAATGGTTAAAAAATAGTAATAGAAAAAGCAGGTGCTGTAATTATTGCACACCGTTCACAATGTTCAGCACATTTTTCTTGTGCAGAAACTTCTAATATTGGACAAGAAATAAATATTGTAGAGGGTAATATATTTTTTCAGATAATAAAAGTAAATAAACAATAGAAACCTCTACTTAACATCTCTATTGCTGACATGAATTTCAACTTTTTGCCAAGGCCTAATCTCTCCCAATCTCTCCCCACTATCACTCAGTAAAGTCATTTTTTGGTAAGCAAAAAGTATGACAGCCATTACTGAGATGCACAGAGTAAAGGCAGAAATGACAGAGCACAAAACTGAGAGACATTATATATAATAAAGGAAAAGACCTACAGCAAAATTTCCCATTCCAGTGGTTATCTTAAGAGGCTCGAGGACTTTTCCTGGCCTCTCCTCAGGGATGCTCAGCCAGCAGGAATGAAGGCTTACCTACACGAAGTACTCCAACTGGATCAGACCTGGCAGAAGCTGTCACAGTCCCATGCCTGCACCCACCCTTCACCCCACACTTAGTTCTCATGGTTTAAATATTTACTTACAAGTCTAAAAGTCTATAAACCACTCCCAAGACCTCCGACCTCCATCCCTTGCTCCACTGGTCTATCATATCTAGACTGCATACTTTTTAAGGAAGAGGGACTCTAGAGTTATTTCCCTGACACATCAGCTGTCCCTTCGTCAGGTGATGCAATGAGTAACCCACACTGTCATCAATCCCTTCTTTTAAATTGAGGATTCAGAGGAAATTATTGTGGCTACCTTTAAAAAGCAACCAAACCACTAAAAATTGCACTGACATTTAGCTCATCTAGATACTATACTACTACAAAGAAAATTATTTTAAGTGAAGCACTGTGATTCAGGAAAGAAAATGATAATTGAAACCAGCCAGAAATACATGATCAGTATGTAACGCTATAAAGTTAGGTAGGATATTAAATGCTTTCTCAAGCATTTCTCTCTAACCTAATTTTTGCCAGAAGACAGATGGGAGGTAATTCTTCTTTTTAAACTCAAAGTATTATTAACATTTTTTAAAAGGTTTATGTAAGATCTCTAACAAACTTGTATGATATTGATTCTCACTGTGTAAAGGTCTTGCGTAAGAAAGTCTCCTCCGTGGTATAAATACACAGACTCCTTCACACTCTGCAGTCCTACTACTGATTAAAATTAGCACTAAAGCAAATTAGATACTTACTACAGTCATATAATAAATTATACAGAAGATGGAGTTACTACATTTTCTATTGAGATCTCTGTTTATACTAGTAGGCTATGAATTGTTAGTTAAAATAAGCTCAATGCTCAGTAAAGCAGCACTTTTGTTGTCCTTAGAGTTTACCAATCTCAAGTGCCTTACAAACAAAAAAGTCACACCAAACCCCGTCACCATTACTCCAAGCCAGCCATTCTTCGAACAACATATGAGTACGCAGTAACACGTAAACAAGAAATCCACCTCGCTGCTGCACACATGCAGCCTTCCTGTCACTGTCTCTTCGTTCCACAGGCAACACACATACCATGCCAGGGAGCAAAACATTATTTTCTCACTCCATTAGATGTTCTTAATTAGTTTTGAAATAC
The DNA here is from genome assembly GCA_013400755.1 of Pelecanoides urinatrix. NCBI lineage: Eukaryota > Metazoa > Chordata > Aves > Procellariiformes > Procellariidae > Pelecanoides > Pelecanoides urinatrix. The sequence goes on from VZTQ01005020.1 coordinate 188,943, forward strand.
ATATAAGTATTTCTGGGTCTTCATAAGAGAGAACAAACTAACTTGGGAAGTTCCGTACCACACCACCACTGCACAAGCTGCTAGGAGGTATGCTTTTGCACAACACCGTACCTATGCACATCGTGATTCCCAGTGCCAAGACTCATCCACTTCCCTCAGCAACAATAATCTGCACCTTCTATTCTAGTCGGACTGCTAGCACTATCACTGAAAAAGGCAAGGAAAGTAACCATATTTACAGATACAGTACTTCCATCAGCAGTCTTCCCACAGTAATGTTTTTTCTAATAAAAATTTCCTTATTTCTCTCAGATGTGACCTTAATTCAGTGAGGCACCCTTGCTTAGAAAAGCAGTTTGGGCATAGGTTTATTTTGGTTCTGCTTACTTTGTGCCACTGATGCAAATGCAGAGATTTGGGGCATGAATTAGGACAGAGAGTTTCATCAAATTTTGGACAAAAAGAAGTTGTGAACTGAAAGTTTTCCAAATACTCACTTAATTTAAAGCAGTTACTAATATTCTCTACAATGTTGTGGCATGCAGATATCAAAATGTGTTTTGTGATCTTTTTTAATGGCTTTAGAGAAAAAGTCTTTTTCTTTTAAATAAGATTGTTAAAAGATGTCATACATACAGAACTGCGTTGTTAGAAGACCCAATCCCACAATCAGATTTTGCAGACTTTTGTGTCCATTATCAAATTTTCTTAGGGAAAACAGTGTTCCACCCAAGAAAGGAGGATTTGCCTGCAAAGATGCAACCGCAGGACTAAGACCAGACCTCTCATTTGGTGAGCACTGGCTTTCATTATAGTGCAAGCATGTTATCTCCTCTGGATGAATAAAAACATTTCCTCTAGCTGGAATGACAAACACCTTTGAAAATGTTAGATTACCTCATCACAGATTTAATTGTTGTTGCTAATCAGGAAGAAAAGAAAACACAGGAAACAAAGAAATATATTAGAATTGCATATGAGGCATGTATAATTAAAAAAGAGCATAACATGGTACAATATTGTAAAGTAAAGAACAGCCAGAATTCTGCCTTAAAAAGTCCTCCGTACGAGGGAAAGCAGAAGTTAAATTTTAACACCAGAGGAAACAATCCTATTTTTCTTTTTTTTTCAATTGACAAAGACATTTTCTCCACATTTCTAATTCTGTCAAATTAAGCATTTTTCATTTTTGTTTTATGTTTACAGATAGAAACTGACAAGTCACTAAGTAAGATTTATTGCTTTCTTTCCTGTACCTGACTGTCTTTCCCAGTAGGGTAAGGAATGAATATTTCAGTGCAAAAGCAGGAAACGAGAACAGAAAAATGAATAGGGACAGGCCGCTTTGCTGCTCTTCAGAACACTGAATAAAAATCCTTTCAGCGTCACAAATGTTGATTTAGGTTTAAAGCGATCTGCTAACAAAAGAGAACTCTCTTAGAAGAACTTGTTCCAATACCTTCTTCGCTGAAAGACAATCCAGGATTTTTGCTATGTTTGCACTTGTTTTATTTCTACAATGAAAGACTGGAAATGCTACAAAAATTGTGGCACTCACACACCTGACATACCAGAGTAGTTGAAATACCATAAGCTGAATTCTTCCACATTTTCAATACCAAGTGATATCACTCTTAAATGTCATATTATTTGAAATAATTTCCTATAACATATTTTCAGTGTTTATGACACCTGGATAAGTTACCCAGCTGCTGGCATTAATTCAGTAGCAATTACTGCTTTTACAGTTACTGTCACCTTGACACTAGCAGGTGGTTTTGTGTTTAATTTCATTCAGTCCTCACTTACTCCTGGCTGAGTCAAGTCAGTTATGAATTATCTGTGCCACAAGGTGAAGAGGCAGTTAATAACATTTCTGGAAACGAGCGTTGTAATGAGCCACCTCAGTGTGGTAACCAGTACCAACAGAAGGAGCCCAATGGACTTCATTTAGGACCTTCACAGCTGTAGCAGTATTTATTTACACCCAGATCCAGAAGTGCCAAGAGCATGTTTTAAGCATTTTCCCAGCAAACAGACTGGGTCCAAGACCAACTTGCTAGCTCTGGGCCAGCCCTGGTCCTGCTGGACCTGAGCGGAGGGCACGTGAAATGCCACACCAACGCACGAGCCCACCTCCAGCCCAGGGCTGCGCCCACCTCATGCCTTCCTACCAGGATACAGAAGAGGACAGTGCATTAAAAACGAGGGGCTCCGCTGGAGGCTACACCAACAGTGGCCAAAGACAAGCCAGAGCTAATCAGCACGACTGCACGTACTGACACCAGAGTCAGCGTCATGCTCTTCAGCACGTTTTGGGAAGGCTTTCTGGTTTCTTTGCCCAACTGTACTACTTTGCGCAGAGCTAAAAAGTCCCCTAAGCCCCCAAGACCAGAGGGTCACCAATGGCCGAGCAGAGCAGGCCTGGCTCTCCTGGCGTTGCACCAACCTGGAGCTCAGAGGCTTGGCCGGATGCAAGATGTTTCCCTTACAAAGACAAGGGGGTGCTTCTGCACTAAACACCCGAAAGCATCCCACGCTGCCTGTGCTGCCCAAGCTGAAGCCACCAGCAGGGGCATCCCAGGCACACTCAGCCCGGACAGTGAAGAACTGACTATGTGTTGGAAATTTAAATGAGCGCTGTTTCCATAAAAGCACAGTGAAGGAGACAAAGCGTGCTTTAGCTCCTTTACAAAGCACGGGTTGTCACACCTTCACCCGAGAATTTTGACCGGACAGAGCAGCATTTTAATTTAGTGAGAATTTAAACAAGTCAGCCCCTCCCTGGAGATTAGCAAAACGCAACTGGTTGGGTTTCTATCCCATCGGGATGCCGGCAGAGGGAGCACAAGTTAAGCTGTTACACAGCACAGCACAGGGGCATCTTGGGGTTAGGAGATGTCAGAAATCCCAGGAAAAGGATTAGATTAAAAAAACACCTTAGTTTGGTAAATAATCTCAGATGCTCCCCTCTCATTAAAATTCTCAGAGCAGCACTAGTTTTCATACAAATCTCTCCCTCACATGTATAAACAATATCACAGCTGTGTGAAGCAGGAGGAATGTTTCACTTAAAAACAATGACAATCTGCAGCCGTTCCCACAATCCTGCTCAGTATCTTCTGGCATACAGTGCTGGGCTGGAACGTGTTAAAAGACAAATGGTTTTCAGTGGAGACAGCCTAGAAAATATAGATCCTGTAGTAAAAGGGGACTTTCTATCCCAATGTAAGGCTGAAACAGCCACGGGGTAGTATTTATAACGAGATCTTCAGTATGGGAATCCAAAGCTTATATTTGACACGTCTGTGAGAGCAGCAAGCATCAGGGCGCTCAAACCTTGCAAAAGCTCTTGGCACCCAAGACGATGTGGCGATTCAGGAAGGCGCAAATAAGTTTCCAGCTTTTGAAAACTGTGATTGTGGAAGTATGCAAATAACCTTACTGGAGAGATTCAGGCAGCTTGTGGTATCTGTGAGCAACTCTTTCTCACCTGCAAACTGCTAGAGCAGTACGTGTCTTTTTTACAACTTGAGGAAATAGCAAACACGGATAAGCTTTTAGATTCGTACTGCCCTTTCCAGAATACTCCAGTATGCTGGTCACCAGCTTGTAGAAGCAAATCCACTTTTAAAAGATGCTTATTACAAAAATCAGATTACATTTTTGAGGAAAAAAAAAATTGAAAATCCCTTCTTTTACTCAATTACCCCTTTTTGTTATGATTTCACTGATGGCAAGAAAATTAGTTTTCTTGTCTAGCTGATTATTGTTCCAAAGAAGTCACATAGTAGCATGAAGAGTGTCCTCCTGTAGAAAAGACTGTAGAGAACTTAATCTAAATGGAAGTAACTGGATTAGTGAGAGATTTCCAGATTTAATCCAAATGTACATAGCAACAAGCACAAAACCCCTCAAGTTATCAGCACTAGCTAGTACGTGTAATGACTTCAGTTGTTTTTTAACTAAAGAATTTCTAAGTAGATATATTGTGTTTGAAAATCTTATTTTAGGAAGGCCAGTAATAAGTGGTACAAACTGGCAGAAAGAAGGTAAGGCATAAAACAAAGAAATACTAATGTACAGTAACTTACACATATCTGACTTGAACTTTAAAATTGGAATGAAGGAAGGAATTGCTAAATAACTGCAGAGTTCAAAAAATCATAAAGGAAGAGTTTGTTCCAGTTATATTTAGTTATTTCCTTTTGTGCTATTAATGTGTATTTAAGATTGCTTACACAGACATAAACTCCAAGAACTATTTAACAGGAAGAACTTTCAGACCACAAGAGAAAAAGTAACTGCTAATTTATCTACTAATGTCAAGAAAGCATTAGTTTTTTTAAAGCTTATTTATACTTGCACAATTAAAAGTTTAGCTACAACACATCAGTACCTGGAAAGCTCATGAACTGACCATTTAATAATATCTCTGTTGTGATAATTCAGGAAAAGGTGGTAATGAATGTAGTAAACAAACTTTAACGATTGCCTGTAATAAAAAGAATTTGTTAGGTATACCAGCCTTTGAGAATTCCTCACCCCAAATTCAGGGCAGCCTTAATTTTTCAAGAGGTGTGATACGCAGCATGCACAATGAGTAATGAGGTAGATTTGCTGCATATGTGCAGATCAACAGTGCACTGGCAGCTGGCTCCCGAGGCCCAAACCACAGATAACAAGACTTACGCCTAAAAAAGCTGCGCTCAAATCTTAAGATTCTGAAATCCCACACCACCCTAAATGAATAAATTATGAAACAGCTCAGTGTCAGTAAATCAGTGGCAAAGATTTGGGATGCCAGTCTTGCGTCCTGTCAGCAATAAAAAGCCTGGAATCCCAAGTCTCCAGTCAAATAAAGCACGTGTTTCTAGCAAGGGCAGATGGCAAGCTAGCAGGCATTAAAATTGTCAGCAGCCCATGACAGAGGACTGCGTCCACACCTAAGAGCTAGTGGAAGTTTTAAATCTCTGTTTTTACCCAATATCCACATAAGTGGAGCAGGATATTAACTCACTATGTATGTATTAACACTATGGTATGTCCTGCTCTGAACAACAGGCAGCACCTGTAAAAGGCACTACACAAGTGCACAACTAAAGGATGAACAGACACTGTCACTAAAAAGCTCCTTCTGAAGACCCCTCCATCCCCAACAAAACTTCCCTCAAACCTGCGCAAGTCCAATATTCAAATGGTGCTGGTGAGAGACACTGTCAGCCCTAGAAGCAACTTGCAGACTAACACCAGACAAAGATGTCAAGAGCACAGAATATGTCATGTATTTAGCACTCAGGTCTTCTACAGTTAAGAAAGATGATACAAGTATTTGAAAACATATTGGATGTAAGTAAATGCAAATGGAATTGAAAATATGGCATATACAATGGAAACTCATTATATTGCGAACGATACAGAAAACATCTGGATGTCATCTTAGAGGTTTGTGTTTTTCCTGATTAAGGAAACAGCTGCCTTAGTAAAATTACTCACATCCACCAGTAATGAAAAGTATCTTTTAGCACAATTCCTCTGTTAATCCACAAGCATCTGCTTCCTAATTTTCTTTTTATTTAATCTTGTGTACCCAGCCCAAGTGCTGTAACAACAAATTTAAATAGCCGCCTCATTTTGCATCTTGCAAGCTATCATATCTAAACAAAGAATAGCACTTTGCATATGAAACTCTCCTTTCAAGCAGGTGACTATTGAGAGGTGATTTGCAACACCATCTGTGTGAAAGCAGGGGGTGGGGTGGAGGAGCCTAATAAACTTTGCATGGTGAATCAATAATTACATACTTAATGTAGCATAAAGTGCTAACATAAAATTCATTCCTGGCCTTGTAAATTCGACTGTATCTTTTAATTCCGACACCATTAAGTGATTTAGAGTGATGCCTTCACTCTAAAGTACGCTCCCAGACCACGGAGCTCAGCACTGAAAAGGCTAAAATCACTCTGCATAGGTAAAGGATATTCTATTTGCTTTTAATGTTAACTCAACAGCAAATTGAGAGCTGTTTGTTTCAGCCCGTGTTACGTGATACTTGTAAGTTTTTTCCAGCTGTTAATGGAAAGAATTTTAAATTATGCTTGTCAAATATACAAGTATAACAACATGAACAGGATACCAAGTACGCCTACTTTAATTGTTTTTCTGCTTACTTTTTTTTCTAACTTCATTTACTCACTTTAATATTTTACTCCAACATCAGAATAATAGCTTCATGAAATGTCTCTCAACAGGTGGAATCAAAAGGTCCTTGGACAAAAGGGTCCAAGGCTCAGGATCTCCCATATTCTGCCATCTTCTTTGAACAGACCACTAGCGAATGGGTACCTGCAGAGAAAACCTGGTCAGCCAACGGAAAAAAATAACTACTCTGTCTTTTTGCTCTGGTCCCCCTCAAAAGGGCAGTCTTCCTGAATCACCACATAGTCTCAGTTTGACACCATCACAGGTATTTATGTCACTCAGAGGCCAGTCCTCAAATGGTTAAAATTTATACTGATGATGTCCTCAGACCAGGTAGCACAGAGTAGCTCTTCTCCAGCCATCTCACGGTTTGCTCCTTCTGGTGAGAGTTACTCCTATTGCTATAGAGCAATTGTCGTGGGTCTGCAGGGGTAGTGCCATGGCCCTGAGAAAGGGAAGTTTCCCTTTTCCCTATTGTTTTCACACAAAGTGCTCCAGACAGCCAAGGGGCTGTGTTTTCTTGAAGCTGTGAGTGAAAGTTCACAGAATGTTTGAATTTGGAAGGGACCTCTGGAGCTCATCTGGTCCAACCCCCCTGCTCAAGCAGGTCCCCCTAGAGCCAGTTGCCCAGGACTGTGTCCAGATGGCTTTTGAATATCTCCAAGGATAGAGACTCCACAACCTCTCTGGCCAACCTGTGCAGTGTTCAGTCACCCTCACAGTAAAAACATGTTTCCTCATGTTCTGAGGGAACCTCCCATGTTTCAGTTTCTGCTGAAAGTTGTATATAAATGTTATACATATATTGTGGCACAGCATTAGGGCGTGCACAGGGCAGTGTCATAGTATAGTCCTAAGTGACTTTTGTCCAAGCTATAGCTTCAGGAGACACTGGAACAAACCATTTCTTAACAAGAGTCTTCTCTTGTAAGGTAGTAGTGGCTTGCTTTAGAAATAAGCAAGGAGTAAACCAATAATAACAATAATAAGAACAACTAATAACTAGCGAATTACATGCAACACAGGTGACAAAAGGATTAGGGCAAGGAACAAAGCAGCATGAGAATCCAAACTGACAAGTCTGAACACCAAGGTTTTAAAAACAAGTCATGATGTTGAGCACAAAGTATCAGGCTTTACACAGTCCTCGTTAAACACAAAAAGCTTAAGGAGTCTCATTTGCATTAATGCTTACTCTAACGTCCTTTACCAGAGATTCTCTGTTCCTCTTCATGCATGGGCAATTCCACTGACCATTAATTTGATGTGTTCATGGATACAAGAAGAATAAATTAAAAACCACTCTTTTAGAGTGTTTCTTCTACTCTTTAAACATATATCAAATATAATGAGTATTCACTGAAAATTAATGTTGTATATTAAGGCTGTCCCATGTTTAAACAGTAAAGTGCTTCTTTTAATCCTTATACTGATTGAAGCTTATACAGATTGAAGTGTACACAGGAATTTCCAGATTTTGTGATCTCAGATACTGGAAACATCATAAATATCTTAAAAAGTGAAATGATCACAAGTACGAAGACAGTGCCAACTGTCACTCTGTTAGATTTACAGGATGGATCACTTAGGAACAAGCCATTTGATCATAAAACTCTCTCATTGATATTTCTCTGCTACCAGCAGCTACAGACTACTTCTGTTTCACTTTTATATATATGTGGAAAAGGAACCAAGAGTTTTATCTGTTCCAGCCCTAATGTTTCAGAGGTTTCTCAGATTACAAGTAAACGTTGATGACTGTCACAACCGCTAACATCACAGAAATCACCTCTTTCATTTGTTTCTGTAAATTCCTTTTAAAACAATGGGATTGAGAAGGTGCCATTTGGGTAAATTCAGCCTGGATTTGCAACTGTGCAAACAGCTTGACTCCATTGACAGGTGAATTTTGTAACACATCAATTGCACTGATGATGCATCCCTAAGAAGTTATTTTTTAGGGGAGAGGAACATATTAAGATTTAGCATACTCTGCAGGTTCCTTCCTCTACAAGACCTGACACACCATCTAGCTGGCTTTTTATATAAGTAATGTTACAAGATAAAACTTCTTTTGTATAGCAGGAAAAGAGGATGGTTTCTTAACTCAGTACTTGCTTTCTTATTGTTGAGATTTCTCTGAAAGACAATAGTCACTGAATTGTCTGGTGAATAATGGTCACATACAAAATGGATCTAAATAAAGTGCTTGTGTATTTTCCTTAAATTAAATATAAGAAATGTGAATTCCCTTGTAGTTCTTTTTACATAAGCCAAAAAGGAGGCTTCAAGAGAGAAGAACTATGATTTAAGAAGCTGCTTTTATGTTGTGAGTTAAATCATCAGGCAGACTAATTCAATTCCTTTCTGTTTACTGTAAGACTACTTCTCTTACTGGACAAGCCATAAAACTAAAGTGACTAAAATATAAGGAGGCAAGCAGATATTTCCAATTCTTAAGAGTCAGAAGCAAGTGCTCTGACAGAAGAGCAGTGCTGCCAGCAAGTCATAAATTTATGAGCAATTCAACTGCTTCTCTGAATTCCCTGCAGTTAAAACTTTTTTTACCGTTAAACCTCAAAAATCATTCCTATAATTAAACAACCATAAGATGTTCTCTCCAAAGATTAACATTATTTTTGAATGCAGTGTATACTTGGAGGAAATAATGGTTAGAAGTATTCATAAAGATTTCAAGTATGCATATTAGCATATATAGGTATCATTACATTGCTTTCCATCTCCCCACTTGAAGCAAGGGGAAAGACAAAAAAGACATGACAATCATGTAAACTCTCTCCGTTTTTACCAAAACTCATGACATGGCTTTAGTTTTATTTTACTGTTTGACTGAACACTTCACATAGCCATTCCTATAGAGAATATTTTGCAGGTTTCACTAAATTATTTTTATATTTGATGGTATGTAAATTAAAACATTACAGTACCTTAACTGTAATTTCAAGTTGGAACTAGATATAAAAAAAAAAAGTCTTAAAAGTATGATTTAGACAAGGGGCATCTTAGCACCAGCTACACTCATTACTTCTGCCATAGTCCATCAGGAAGAAAATGGTTGAGCAAGTTCTTCTCGCTATCTCAGTAAGTCTTTACATTTGGCCTTGAGTCAGTTAATAACCATATTAACTTAACACCCAACCTTCAAGCAAATCAGAAAGGCTGATGGCATTTAACATGGGAGTAAGTCTGGCCAGACTTTCAGAGTGCCCCATAGTCTCCTGCAGCAGCATGGCAATGTTTGCCCAGAGCACCTCAGCGGTTATTGATCTTGCCTGGAATCAGGAAGATTATTTGTTCTTCCCTCTAGAATGTAAATGGAAATAAAAGCAACTCTGGAGAGAAAAGACTGAGCACAGACTGAACAATGTTTGTAAGAGATACCCCACAAGCAGCAAATGCTGATGAGAAGGTTTGAGTTATTCACTGGTTTTGCATGATAAAAGGAAAAAGATTGAAATTGTCTGTATACTATGAATAGTGTTGTTAAGAACAAGATGGGGAAAATAGCCTCCTTTAAGAAACGCCATTGTGAGCTGCTGACTTTGTTCTGCAGCTGTTGATTTGAAGAAAACAAAAAGGAATTTTCAAAGAAAAATGGAAGAGAATGGATTTCATGGCATATTCTTTTCACATGATGATCCTGAGGATCTACTGGACTGTAAAATTATCTACTCATGCTTGCAAAAATTAAGGACAACTTGCCCCCCAAGGGACAACATGACTTTAAAGCACTAACTGGACTGAACCAGCTTCCATAAACAGCTCATGTGGTTATTTTGCTTAGCTTGCAAAAGCAGATGACTGCCTAAAGGCTGAAGAAAAGAAACAAACCAGACACATCTAGTTCTTCAGATTAACTAGTTACAGAGCCTTTTCAGTAGCTCAATGCATCTGAGTCATAAGAAACAAGGGAACTGGCCCTTGATGCCAGAAAGAAGATTGCGTTCTGTTAATTGAAGGTTGACTCTACTCCAGTAACACTGCTGCTCAAATGATCTTCCTTGTTTGCTTTAGAGTTTTGTCAGTATACATAGGGTTTGGTTTTTTTGGATGCTAAAATAAGCTTTGGAGCCTTCATGTAGCTGAATGATGACAGTCCCCTCATACTGTCTTAATTAACTACTATTTGAAGGTGTTATCAAGGGCAGGTGGGTTAATGTAAGCAATCAAAAGTGTTGAGTGAAGAATATCAGAGCTGAACACATCAAAAAAAAATCCAAGTTCTTCAGAAAATCTTATCACCTCCTGACCTCTCTTATATCTTATGGTTTACTAGAAAATTAAACAGTAAGATAGCTGACCAGCTAACATCTGTGGGGATACAAAAGTATACTTGTTGACAAAAGACTTGCAATGTAAACAGTGAGCTAAGAAACTGAATCTGCTGTTTAAATACATCTTAAACTATTTTTCCTTGAGGAAAGCAAGCAAGATTTATATGAAACACTGGCACTACACACTACTCCTCCTTTTCACCTTTCAAATCTTCATAGAAATGGTTTTGTTCATCCTCTTCTCAGTCTCAGGCTTAAGAAAAGTTTGCAGTTTGCCCATTTTCGTGCACTTAGGCCTATGCAAAATGAGCCCTTATATTCATTGATTTGAGGAAAACAAAGATTTGTCTTTCAAATGCTTCATGACAACTCTGTTTAGGGGCAATCACATGCCAAAAACCCAAATTCCCCTTGGCATCTGTTGTGCTGGAAGTGGCACAGGATTTTTCATGTGAACATCTTTTCCAAATTCCTTCTCAATCATTTGCACATAGGATGCAAATACAGTCTGCGTATGGCAGAGGGAAGCTTTTGGCACAGGAGAGACAGGAACTGCACTCATTTATCAAGCACAACATTTATCAACATTATTCAACTGTTGTGTTTTTACAAACAAATGACAAACAAATAGCATGTGGATTCCTGCAATTTCCGAAAGACCTGGTAAAAAGCTCCCTCCTTATCTTTCCTTTCAAATCTTTCAGATTTCTCTTGTTTGAAAAGCACAAATAATAGATTCTGCCAAAAAAAAATACACAGGCCAATTAGCACTCTCCATAAATTGATACCAAGAGTTCATGCTAACTTAAAGGCAGTAAACCTTGTTTGTATCTGTTTCAGGTTTGATCTGCTGAGCAAGATGTATAGCTAAATCCAAAGGAGACTAAAAGAATATCTGATTCTTTTGCAGCAAAGATGCTATTATCTGTACCTATTGCTGGAGGCATGAAGGGCATGCAAGAACAGCAATGATGTCTGCTTCTGATTCCAGGCATTCAACTTTCTCAATGATTTTCAGTTAACTTGAAGCAGCAGGACTTGTACATGGCACAAAGTGGTGTTTTTTAACGAATCTGTAATCTGATCCTTCAAATAGCAAATTGGATGAAGAGTTTCCCCAACTTCATCATAAACCACTATTCACTTGATTTGTATTTAAAATACTTAGAATTAATTCATGCTTACAGGTTCTTTAATAGAAATAATGTAAATTTTTGCAAAAAGATACAAAAGTAGAAGGATTCTTGGCTAAAGTCAGATTCGGGAATCTGATGGAATGCCTTAGTAGTTGCCAATAGAATGAAAAACATGGGAATCTTCTACTGGATGGTTTATGCTTTTATCTTCTCTAAGCTAATAAGGAGAGGACGTTATCATCTACTTAACTCCCAACTTAATGAAAAATAACTCTGGATCAGACTCAGTCTATGGAGACAAAGCACAAAATGGAATCTTACATAAACTAGCTAAACACTGTGAAAGATTTAGATGAAGAAATGGAAGAGTTACTCCATGCCCAGAGTAAAATGCAGGCACATACTATTTTTACCTGTACTTTTTGGGGGGAAAAAAAATCAGTACGATGATTCAGTAACATTTATTACTTATCATCTAATTGAACTTTTACAATACTTCCACAGAGAGAATATACTTTCCCAAATATTTTATATAGTCTAGAATTAAAGGAGGATAAATTAATGCTGATCTATTCCCACTGTCAGCACTGACAGATATTTTTATGTTGCTTTCATTTGCAGAAATAAGGCCGATTCTTGGCTGTAAAATTATATGTAAGGACTATTCTTTAGATAGTATATTTGCAACAATTTCAAAACTGCTTGCAAATGGCTCCACAGAACCATGCATTTAACCATATGTTGTACATTGTCTATTAAATTTGCAGAACAGGAACAGGACAATCCAACTAACCTTCAGGCAATATGTTTTTACTCTCCTTTTATTCTGCTTTATTATTGCAATTGCATTTGATGCTGTAAAATGACAGAACTGAATACTGAGATAAATGAAAGACACAAACGCCTAGGAGATTGAATTTCTTTGCAGATAGATGCATGGTGGCTCTGGACAGACTGTTAATGGCATATCATTTCTTCTGAATAGTATATTAACCCACATGCAAAGAATTCTTCTTTTGGGTCTATCTAGAGCTGCTGCTCACAAGGAAAGCACCCACACTAGTATTTCTGGTAGATGTGCGCTCTCCAACTGTTCTGTAGAACCACAATCAAGTGAAACTGCAGGAGCTGGTTGAGAGCCAAATCCTCAGAACAAACAAACCAGCTCCCTCTCAGCTGCTTAAATTCTACTTAATAATATAGCTCACGAGCTCACCTCAAACACACCAGCTATTACAATCACAAACAGATATTACTTAGCTCTCATTATCATCCATTCTCCTTTCTAACAGTTTATCAGCTTTAGCATCAGACTAGAGTAGTCTGGAGGTAAGTAGGGATTTTGTTTAATGTAATGAGCAATAAAGCATTTCTGTTCAGTTATTTCTAAAGTCAATGCATGAATGCAAAACCATGTCAAATACATGTGCCATGGGACAAATCTTTTTTTTGTTGTTGTTTTGAAAAAACTCCCCAAACAAACAGCAAAAGGGAAACCACTAAAGGTGAAGAATGTGGTTATGTACAGGTCAGAGTTCTAAGCTCATGCTTCTCAGACAAAAGCTCTGGCTCCTGGTTTCATAGTAGGCTTAGTTATGGCAGCTGCAGCAGGCTGTCACCATAGCTGCTCTGTCCCCCTGCTGTGGACATTCATGCTGATGACAGACATCTGAAACAAACACACCCACTCCTGAACTCCAGCAGACAGCAATTCTGTAATTAATGTAAATTGCCACTGGTTTTGCTTTACAGTAGCAGAGTAGCCTGAGGGTCTTTACTACGAGGCACAAAAATTGTGGGTGATGGCAGTTGATTGTGTGCCTGGTGCAGAGGTGGCAGAGGCTCCACAAGGCTTCAGGTACTTAGAGCTGAGTAAGAGTTCCTAGTCGTGATATGTATATGTGGTAACTCCAAAGTAGAGAGGGAAGAGAAGGAAAACCAAGAAGCAAAATTTGAATTAAGTGCAAGACTGGAAATCAGCATCTCTGTTACCGTTCTTTGAAGTTTCCTCAGCATTATGTGTGGGGCCAGCTTGAGAGGCAGAGTTGCGTAAAGCAGCTGAGCAAGTAGCATTGGGAGAAAGGGGACAAAAGTATCAGGAATGAAGAAGCTTTGGGAGTATAGGAACCTATTTAACAGAGAGGGGTTTCATAAACAGCAACACTATAATTGCACTGCAGGAACTTGAGAGACAGAAATAGAAGACTGAAGGGCAGTCTGCTTGGAACAGCAGAAGAACAGTCTACATCAAAGAAAATCTTAGAAGTCAAGGTTATCTCCAGAAAGCGAATCCACAGGGATTCTGTAGTACATTTTGATGCAGCTAGCACAGAAAGGGAACAGTGTTAGATCTATTAAAGGTGGTGAAGAGACTGAAATACTAATGGAGATTACAGACTGTGATTGTGGGAAACAGAGATTTTAAATCCTTCTCTGTCCCTGAGTAGGCTGTTAAGTGCTACATCAGAGCAGATATAAACCATGCTTTTATACACTGTAATGACAGCTTCTTGCAGAAACTCAGAGTCTATAAGAGAAAAAGTAGCTCTTGACTTAGTCTGACATATTACTGTCTAACAGGGGCAGTTAGACATGCTCCAATTCAACATGCTGTTATAAACAAAAGGTTCACTTTGGTAATGTTTAAGTTTGGAAAGAGAATCAAGAAGATCAGCTGAAATGAACTTAGAAAGGAACAGCCAAATGGGTAAAATGCTTGGAGATGACTTGGAGGATAAAAGATGAGGTTCAGAGTCACAAGGTTGTCAAATCAAAAGGCTCAGGTGACTTTTATCTTTTGGTGTGACTGTAGAGAAGGTAATTAAAAGCTCAAGTATATTAAGTCCATTTAAGGAATACAGAGACTGATAATGTCTGACTAGTTAAATGAAAACTATTCAGTCAGGCTAAAAATAATTTGTGAAGAACAAGTTTTTAAAGAAAAAAAAAAAAAAAAAAAGAAACATGAGGCCTGCTAGAGAGCCAGGAGGAACAATTAAGAGATGTCTGTGTAAAAGATCACAGTGCATGAAACAAAGCCATTGCAGAAAAGCAAATTATGCCCCAGTGTTCATTCTTGAAGAGCCTAGGCAGGTTCCCATGCAAGGAAATTCTTAAAAGGACAAGCCTCCCAACACTGAGGCTGGACTAGATGATCTCTTGAGGTCCTTTCCAAGCTGAATGACTCGAGGATTCTATGAAACACAGAAGTTAAAAAAAAAAATTATAAATCAATAAAAATGAAACAAATCATCAAGATCATTTCAGAACTCTAAAGGAACTAAAACATAACACCACTGAAGTACTGATGTATCACTCAAAGTGGCAGCAGATGGATGGTAGGTGGCAAACAGGACCCAAATCTGAAAACAGGGCTGCAGAAAACTACAGGCAATTGCAGTCTTCTAGTTTCTACTGCCAGTCTGTAAAGATGTTTAAGGAGGAGTTAAGTGGCATTCACACACAAGTGATCAAGCTGATACAGTATGCCTGAAGTTTCAAACAGCATTAGAAATCAAGCTTCCAAGACATAAAAGGAAAAGTCCTCTTGTTAATTAGTGCCAAGTTGAGTGAAAGGAAGTGGGAGATAAAACATGCGGTCAATTCTCACACTGCTGAGATAAGATCCCCAAGGCATCTATACCGGAACTTATATTCCTGATTTGCAGAAAAAGGACAATACCTTTGTATAGGTGACAATCTGACAATCTTCATCCTCCTACTAGTCAAGATTGCTAAATGATGAATTATATTTTTTTGTATTTATGGAATTTAAATATTCTCTATGAAGGGAGACCTCTACAAGAGAGGGAGAGCAAGAAAAAAATAGCTATGGCAAAATTCTGGAGAATGTCTTAGCACTATATGAAGTCAGCAATCTTTTGTGGTCAGCCTAGCAAAGGCAGGTCTACATCAATAGCATCTGCATCATTATTTCATGTGTGCTCCTCATTAATAAGACAGCACTACCATCACTGATGGATGGTTGTTTTACGTGGGCAATGATTAGGTCTGAAGTCACACAGGAGGCCAAGATCATCAAGTGAGGTTGAATAGTGGCACTATAACTTCTATTCTAAATGCAGATATAAACTAATTAGGTGATATGTCATCCCTTTTTCTCTTCTTTTTTACTTCTAATTAACAGTTGGTAGAGAGCAATATACAAAACTCAGAAAGTCCACATTTATCATCATGAAAAACAGTTTGTTGTGATTTTTTTTATTCCTTCATCCTGATCAGGATAAATCTGTGTTCCTTCAAACAGGATATACTGCCAGAATAAAAAAAAAAAAAATCTGTCACATTTCTTTATGCCATGGAAAGAAATGGCAATATGAACATCATTATCAAATTTATTTTGTCTTCCTCCAGTGAAGATAACTATCTTTAGTCCTAATAAAGAGAAGGTTATATTATGCAGGAAGAAAAGCTGCGGAATCCAAAATATTTTACCTCAGGGGGGAGGGGAGGAAATACTCATACCATTCAAAAAATGGAAAAGCTTCAAAGGAATCTGGGAACTTACCAGCTGGATCTGAAACTCACATGCTCCTTATTCACTTCAGAGAATTTTGGATCTACTTTTTTGCTACTCATACAAACAGCAATTATTAAAACCTCCTTCTATTTCTGCCAATGTAATGTATTCCCTGACTGCGGAACCAACCTTCAAGTAAAACAGTCCCCTTGTCACACAGCTTTAGCAGTACCTATAAGAACCAGCTATCAGTAAACGAGAAGAGCTAGTCAGATCAGTCTTTAGGCTTGTATGTTCTCTACAAACAGTGGCATACACTTACCATGACTTTTAGCACCAGTATCACAGTTATTCCCAACAGTGAAGATTACAGTGCTCAGAAATAATGTTTGTCATCTCCATGAATTCCAAGAAAGGTCTTAGCTGCTGTTAGAGGACACAGTGTGTCCTCCTTCAAAAGTCAACAAATTATTTCCTTATATGACTGCATTTGGAAGTGTGCTTTAAGCAAGAAGGAAAAAAAAAAAACTGGGTCTGCAGAACAGGGGATCTTGTTGCATGCAACACTCCTGACCCTTGGTATACCAGAATTTTACATCAGACTAGTAAGTACCACAAAGCAATTGTAAAACAAATCTCTCCCTTACTAGACATCTTATTTTCTAGTACAAAACCAAAAACCAGCACATACCAAGTCACTTAGAAGATGTATACTAATGAATTAAGGTTTAATTTAAACAAGACAATCAAGAAAGTTTGCAAATAAATCTGTCCTGTTCCTATGGTTTAAACTTACCATATTACAGGCTCCTCCAGATGCTTTCACACAAATAAACAAACAAACAAACAAAATTTCAATACCAGCACTGCTTTGAAGAAGCCAGGTTTATTTTTAATAATCCCTTATGGAAAAATACCGGGGAAGCATTCACATGTAATATTACTATGAGGGACTTCAAAACAAAAAAAGAGAGCAGTCCTTAAAAAGTTGCTTACGTTGAAATCAAATTTTCTAGTATTTGTAGCTGTTTTACAAATGAAGTTTGATATTTGACTGGAATTCTTTCTAGCTTGAGTTTAAATAGCAATCATTAAAAAAAAAGTGACTTAAAGTGTATGACAATGTTCTAGCACTTTTAGGCATTTCATATTAATTCTAGCAAGGCAGAAATTCTAGGAAATTTAATATAATGCATCTCAGCTCTATTTGCAAGTAAGCAAACACACAGTTATCAAGAGGCAAAGTAGTCAATTTGTTCATTTTTAAAATTACTCACATTGGTGCCTTTATCTAAATGAACTATTATGTGAGCAGGATGTTTTAGGAACTACTCAGTATGATAAGATATTCTTTAATCGTGATTAGACAGACTTACAAATGATTATGGAACATACAATATGTTGCAGCTTTGGATCATTACCCATGGAAATGTAATTCAGAAGTACAAACCATAATTATTTCTGTCACTCCTTTTACTGAAACATAGCTTTCTTTAATTAGGATATTGATAAGTGTGTACAGTAAATATAAGATTTTTAAATAGTTAATCTGATAAAGAATAAAATGAGCTTTTGACTGAGAAAGCTTAATCCTCCAAACAGCCTGCATAAAGGTTGTTCCACCTCCTTAGGAACGCCCACTGATATAATGGACTAAAGCATGATTAAAGATACATTACCCATGGTGGCAGCCAGCCTCTTGGGGACCTCAGTCCTCTCCACACCTGTCAGCAGCACCAGTGAAGGACAGACCCACACAACGTGGGAAACCTCACACTGCTGCATGGCTGCTCTGTCCTCAGACTGGCTGCATCCCGCTCCTCCCTTAGGCAGCAGCTGGCTATTGCTTCAGTGTTTTGGATTTAGGAGACAAATCGGGAAGATTCCCCAAATCTGATAAAGGCAGAGCATGCTGAGTTGCACTCTCTAAGCCACTAGAACAACTGTTAGTTTAGGAACATCATTCTCTCTCAGACAGCAGAGATTTACCAAAGACTAAGAAAACCAGTGGCAAGCATGGACGGTGTCTTTCCCAGCCTGCAAGAGCTCAGGACCCTACTTAATCATACACATCATCTTTGTGTTTAGGGGCCCATTTTACTTTCATTAATGAGTCCACTCATTTTTAGAACAGGCATTAGCATCCAGTATCACTAATATTCCACTGCAAAGAGTTCCAGTTAATTATGCATTGTGTGAAACACCTGCTTTTGTTTTAAATATGATCATAGAATCACTTAGGTTGGAAAAGACCTTTAAGATCATCAAGTCCAACTGTTAACCTAGTGCTGCCAAGTACACCACTAAACCATGTCCCACATCTACACATCTTTTAAATACCTCCAGGGATGGTGACTCTACCACTTCCATGGGGAGCCTGTTCCAATGCTTCACAACTCTTTCCGTGAAGAAATTTTTCCTTATCTCCAATCTAAACTTCCCCTGGCACAACTTGAGGCCATTTTCTCTCGTCCTATGACTCATTACCTGGGAGAAGAGACCAACACCCACCTTGCTACAACCTCCTTTCAGGTAGTTGTAGAGCGCGATAAGGTCTCCCCTCAGCCTCCTCTTCTCCAGGCTAAACAACCCCACTTCCCTCAGCCGCTCCTCATCAGACTTGTGCTCCAGGCCCTTCACCAGCTTCGTTGCCCTTCTCTGGACACGCTCCAGCACCTCAATGTCCTTCTTGTAGTGAGGGGCCCAAAACTGAACACAGGATTCAAGGTGCGGCCTCACCAGCGCCGAGTACAGGGGCACGATCACCTCCCTGCTCCTGCTGGCCACACTATTCCTGATACAGGCCAGGATGCCGTTGGCCTTCTTGGCCACCTGGGCACACTGCCGGCTCATGTTCAGCCGGCTGTCAATCAGCACCCCAAGGTTCTTTTCTTCTGAGCAGCTTTCCAGCCACTCTTCCCCAAGCCTGTAGCGTTGCCTGGGGTTGTTGTGACCCAAGTGCAGGACCCGGCACTTGGTCTTGTTGAATCTCATACAATTGACCTCGGCCCATCGATCCAGCCTGTCCAGGTCCCTCTGGAGACATTTCCTTGTTTCGTTGGTACAACAGAGTTTTATTTGAACATCAGTGTTGCTATCAATGTAGTTCAAGAGGTGGTAGTAAAACTGCCTCTTTAAAGGTGAAGGAATGGTTGAGAAGCAATGACTAGGTGTTATGTAGGAGAAAGTATATGCATTGATTGAAAGTGAGCCTGCACATTAACAGACACAAGACATAAACCACAACATATATATGAAATCAACAGCACTGATGACAAACAGTTCAGGCATTTCTTGGCAGACAACTGCTGCTTGAAGTAAAGGCTCATGTGCAGTCCTCCAGCAGCTTATTGTCTGCCAAGAAGCATCCTCTGCTTCTGTCAGAACTGGTTAATTAAAATGTAGCAATAGGTTATACTGGAAAAGTTCATTCCTGTTTGCAAGAAGTAGATACTGCAGTGAAAGATACAGCTATTTAATCACAGAAGGAAGAGCTTTCAATTCTATTCATCCTTAGATATGCTTATTTCTGGTTGCTGAACCACTGTAGGAGGACAAGTGATTTCCTTCAAGAGTCGGAGATGAAACATTAAGTAAAACAATATTTGGTAAAGATAAAGAAGCCAGCTACCAAGCACCTCTAAATTTTTTTCATTACTGTTAAGTGTAAAATTGAAATGGTTCTAAGTGCACTTTTTTCCCCAGAAAATTATAAGACAGTAAAAATACAAAAACCTGTGTATTTTAAAACATTAATGTCTTTTCGATGCCACCTACACTCAGGACCGGATCATGGGAAATAAATAGGTAAGCCTCCTTAAGACATAAAGTGTCAGAGAAACATTGTCTCCTTGTAACTGCTTTGTCAGGTACATGACCAAATCATACCTGCTAAGACAGCTTTAACATAATGATAAATTTTAACAAAACCCAACACACACACCATAGAATTTAAGTTAATTTAAAGTGACAGGTTCAAAACAGAGCTTTATCCAGTATTTGGGAAATTTACATATGAAAGGAAATTATACATCTTCAGGGTTTTGTAGAGTTTCCACCAGTAATTGCTTTGGATTTAAAGAAATCCAATGATAAATTCAACTTATGGTTAAGGAGTATTAACTTGCGTTAATCCTACAATAAAATACTACTATAATCCAGAGACAGGAACAAGAATTTAAACTAGTAAGATTAAAGATTTTTCAAGTGCCAAGCTAAAAATTTAAAATATCACAGTACCTGTGACTCAGTAGAGCCTTCTCTAAATGTATTACAGAAATAATTATATTAGTCAAATAGCTAATTTGACTCAAAGCTCTTAGATGAAATTGCTTCTTCATCCTCTCCAGAAACCATGACAGGCAATAGAGATTAATGGGATATTAATGCTTTAAAGACATTCACATGTATAGGTTTACCAGTTATCCTTTCATTCTTAAAATGTCTTTTCCATGTGAGTTGAAGCTGCAGCTTCAGCAAGGCCAACAGAAGTATAGGAGGAGCTAAAGAATATGCTCCAGATAATTTGTGAAGCAGGTACCTGATGAACCAAAACTACCACTACCGTGGCACAGGAACTCTGTAATTACACACTCCAGCATGAAGCCCAGTAAGAATGTACTGGGTATGGTTTCAACTCAGGGAAAAAAAAAAAAAAATTTAACACTAAGACTTACACAAAGCAACAGTAGTAGAAGCAAGAAAATCCATTGGACAGGTCTCTGCTGTACAAGCCATTTTCAAAGTTCTAAACAAGTTTAATTCTGATAAATAAAATTATTAAACTAAAAGTTAACTACTTATCTAGATAATGATGCTTCAGATAAGCCACGTGGAAATATCTTACCTCTTCTCCTGAAAGATAGTAAGCTGAAAGTAATCCACCGACAAAACGGATGTTCACTTCAAATACCGAAATTTCAGCATTCTGTTGAAATAAACAAACATAGTTTTATTCCCTGATACTTTTCTGTACTTTTTTTTTTTTTTTAATATACATGCAGGTATTAAGCTAAAACAGCTGTAAATGGCAAAACACAGAAGATGTAGGGAAGGCCAACATAAGTGAACTTCAGGCATTTTAAAGTATTTCCTTCTCTTCCTCATGTCAACAAAATCCTCTCCATTATCATCATCCTGTTCAACTTTTCATCTCTTCCACCAGAATATTCTCTAAATCCACATATCTAAGCACCTCCCTGCACATGATTCTGCGCTCACACACAAAATGTGCTCTCAGATCCTCTGTCCCACACTACCTCACCTCACACCATCGTTTCTCAGACACCTTTAAAGAAGTTCTTGATCAGAATGTCACAACAAGAATTTTCCTACCTCAAGCCTAAATGCAGGTTATTGTGAAATCGGAGGTGACATTAGAATGAGTCATTTACCTGTTCATGATAAAAATGTAATCATGGTTATGTATTCACTAGGAAGCAGATGATCTTTCACTATTACACTGACAGCCCTTCCCAAGCTGGCTTGGTCTTTACCAATGATAGAGACTAGGTTTGTTGTACTGAGCAGTATAGATACAGCCATTACCTATTTCAAAACTCAAAGCACATTCTTCTCTGCCTTTTTAAATTCAAACCTAAATGAAGAATCTGAATCTCACGATCACTACCTTCATTTGTTCTTTACCAAGTCAATTCCAATTTTACTCCAACACACAACATCCAATCCACTCAAGACACTTTCAGTTGAAAAGTTGATCTACTGAAGTCTCTTAATTTTCACTTTTTTATGTAATACTACTTTTTATATTTTTGTATTTCTGTAGAAAAATGGTACCCAGCAGTCAATTTTCTAAACTTTTGGTCACGTAAATTAGGTGTTTGACTTTCGTGTGTTCTGGGTTGATCTTGCTTCTATTAAGGTGTTTTTCCATCTTCTATTTGCTGACATACACTATAGCTATACTCAATATAAATCAATGCATGGTAGAACTGCAGAATTTTCTTCCAAAGGGCTTGCAGGCTTTTCTCACTCAGCTGGTTTTTTTACTTTTCCAGTTTATACGTTCAGATGTCAAGTTTATGTAGGAGGGAAACAGTTGCTCCCTGTTTTCTACAGATTTTAAATTCTAGTAAACTGCCTTTGCAGAAGAAAACAGCACTAGGTTGCTTATTAGAAATATTACTTCACGCTTTTCAGTTTGCAAGGCACCCTGATTAAGGAAAGGTATCTAGACATATTGTGGAGAGTTGTTTGGTGTTTCATCAGTTGTAAAGGTACAGACTTCAAAAAAAAGAAAAAATGATTTGCTACAATACTTGTCCACTTACCCTCAGGCATTTAACTTTTCTCCTCTAAAATCTATTGTGCACCTCCCCCTCTAAAAATGGAGGGTATAATTTCATCCACAGAATTGCTCTGATTAATATATAATTCATATACACTATATGTGTGTGCCTGCAGTTTTTTTATACATACAAGCACAATTCAAAGGGGCAGACAAAGTAAAGCCATCACACACACCTGCCTATTGAAAACTCAGACCTGGCATCATGTGTTAAGGCTGCAAACTGAAAAAGTTATCTTGCTCTTTTGCACTGTTCAGAACATGATGTTTTTCCAAGTTTATTTTAAGTGTACCAAAACTCTGTGCAGTTTCTCCTCACTCACTGCTCTCCCAATACTGGTCTACTCTTATTCTTTCTGAAAGAAACTACAAAGAAAAAAAAAAAAAAAAAAAGGCTTAGTTTCTGTTTTCAAAATTAATCTGGTATTTCTGCTTCCAAGTGTTCAGTCATTGTCTCACTGAATCGAGCAAGAAGGAGAATGAAGTAACTGGAAACAGGTACTCACTTCAACTTTAACTAGTGCCATTTCTTTTTATTATATAATGATATATGGTAAACCTGGGGAGATGGATATAAAAACATTTAAATCCTCTAGAAATCTGAACTAACTAGACAATACAGCTGTTTGCCTGCTACGCAGGCTACCTATGTAAGAACTCTACATTAAATAAAGAAGTCTACCTTAACTAAATCCAATGCATAAAACAGCTTGTAGAGAACTGATCTGACTTAAGAAAGGCTGATCTGACGTGACCTGACTGAAGAAAGGACGATTAAAGGAGTGATAGGCACAGCTTCTCTTCCCTGGAACCTGAGCTAGCCGAAACTCCTATAAATAGTATTTTACTTGAGAACCTTCTTCAGAAGTTCAGGTTCTTTCCATTTCAATCCTGAGCCTCAGCACACGCCAAGAACTTTTCTTTGATGTGGGAAAGTTGAAGCTGTAAAGAGGTAGGTATTAGACAAGGAAATGAGTTAATCCGATACCACAGACACTTGTGTTTCCTGTAAGGATTGAATTAAATTACTTTTTGATTTTGAATTGCTCAAAGTAAATTGAGTGATATATAAGCTGAATATTTTGTTTTCAGAGCCTTACATTTTGCCTTTCTGGATTTAGTATTGCCACTTAACTCACAAACCATTGCTTTCTTTCAAGGAATGCAAAGGCCATTTAAGAAAAGCCCAGTATGTATGCACTGACATCTGCTTCTGGAATTCAGTTATAGACAGAAAGAAGACTTTGAAGTAATGTGAATAAAGATTTTACTGTCTAACCACGAAGATTAATTGCACTATAACCCTGAACGTTTGCTAAAGTGGTGATCTTTCAGGACATTTCTTGAAGCTAACCATTGTTTTAATGTTACCAGATTTCCAATACTTCACTTGCACACATCTCTGAACCCTTGTTTGAAATTCTCATCTCTTACTAGAATCTTAAACAAGCCACTGAAGCAGATGCAATTAATGAAATGGACAGATATTTAATTAATGGTAGATTTGAAAACTGTACACTTAATAAATAGTTATTCTTAAACTCATTATACCAGGCTAGTAGTATTCTCAGAAAGCACAGGAATAATAGCAATTTGCAAAACAATTAAAGAAGTTTTATAATTTCATGTCAAAGAAAGAGTCATCTCTACATGGAAAGTTTGTGTGACGTAGTAGATTGTCAAGAAAAGTTAACTTGTCCTAAAAGTAGCAGATTTCTGCTACACCGACTTTACCCTTCTTTCTGGTTTGATTTTTTGTATTACACATTTAAGATGCCACACGCACTCTTCATATTTTTAATCATTATCCACATACAGTTTGCACAAATAAGTCTGTATATTTCTACTCAGCAGTCAAATCTTAAGTAAGCAAAGTTATTTTTTATTTTGCTCTCAGATCCAGCTGTACGCAAATACCTTATAATCCATTTAACAGTGCCAACATATTTAGGAAAAATCTTTATCTGCACTTCCCAAAGTTTCTATTTCACCAGCTGAAGAGGCCAGAATTATTTTACTTTATTTTTTATTTCAAGTTTAGCCTTCTCTTTCAAACCATCATTGTATCATTACATAGTAGGTCTGAGAAGTGGTTGAATTAATTCCATTATATCTAATGGAACTTCTGTAAGGAGAAGTGACTGGACATGCTTATTTTAAAATGACTATGACGTTCCTTTTGTAAGATCTCAAGTATATAAGATGACTCTGACCAACTGGATAGATATAATCTCTAATTTTACAGTCTTTTCATTAGTACCCCAATTAGCATGGCCATGTGCTGTGTACAATACCTGAAACACCTTTGCTAGTACACCTCTGTGCTGAGCTCTTATAGTTCCTATGCAACATCATCTTGCTCTGGCTGCTAATTTCGGAGGCCTCCCTTTTATAAAGGATTCTGAAAGTATGTAGATGCTTGGGAAAGTGATATGTATACTGGGAACAACGTATTTTTGTTTTACTTCCAGGGCTTTTATGTTAATTGAAGTATATGAGTAATTTGGTCTTTCATCTTACATTTGATCAATAATTTATCATTCACTATTTGATCTTCTGATAAGTGAATCATAAATGGGATAGTCCAAGTACTATACGAAATCCAGAGAAATTGTGACTACTGCTCACTATACTTAGAGAAATAGAAAACCAAAAGCAATATATATATCCATTATGTCATGCAAGAGCAAAACTGTGATAGCTTTATGGAATTTCATCTGGTTCCCTTGATTAGCTTCTAAAGATAAAATTCTTTTGACAAGGAGATCCTTTACATTGCTGGCTAGACAAATAACACCAAAGTGAACCTATTTACATATGGTGGAGACTGCACTTTCTCAAACTCAGGCTATGCAAATAAGCAAGCCTCTACCATCAAAGGATGAAAAAGCTGAGTGTGACCACATTTTGTCTTGACAAGGAGAAATGCTAAAACAAGATTTTTTTAAGGAAGAGAAGAACCATAGCTCAGAAACATTCAAGAAGCAGCAGACTGTGACAGGTTTAACTACTAAATCTATGAAACTAACTCCTTTTAAAGAAAGGGAGGCTGACTATACCTTAAGAAGCTCCATCTTCAAAAAGCAACAACTATTACTTAATGGGGTGGGGAGGGGGAAAGTGCCAAGAATTACATTAGCTAGCTCGGGTTACTCTGCATTTGTATTTTATTTACAAACCTATGACAGGGCCAATCTGATCTCAGCTGCACCTCACCACTTCACTTCCCTCACCCTTTCCTAAACTAGATGATTAAGTCTACAACTGGTAAACTGCTGGAGCTTCAATCAGCTGTGGTTGAATTTAATGTTGAAAGCACTGTTCAGACAACAAAACTACTGTCAGCTGGGCTCTCCTGAAGCCCTTCTCCTATTGCACTCCTCCAGCTTCCCAAAAATCAGTATTTACATCCTTCTGGACCATTTCCTTAACACATCTCTTTCCTGAAAGTCTCCCTCTCCACAAATTTGTAGACCAAGGCCAAAACAATTTCCATCTATGTGTTCTCATGGGAAGTCACCCTCACTTATAAACACAACATTTGAAATACAACCCAATTTTATTTATCTAGTATCAGCTTCCACCTGGCACTCATCAGCACTGGTACTTGCTCTGCCATTCATAATTCAATTAGAGAAATTACTGTGTGCTCTTTACATGGATGAGTGTATTCACAATAATCAAGTCACCTTAATTTATATTTGATAAAGAGCTTACTCTCTTAGTTTTTATAAAGATCCAAATAAGACCACAAATCCTACCAAATAATTTGTTTCAGTCATCTTTATTGCGTAGATTCTTTCCAAAACTTTCTTTCCTTCAGTTCTCCTGCTCTTATCTCATCAAGACTATAATAAAACTTCAGTCACTTCATCTGCATTTCCATCTATTGCTCCTATGTACAAGGAATATAGTGACTCCCCCCATGCCCACATACCATACCATACCTTGCAAACAGCCCGTATCCTGCAGGTTAACAGGAGAGAGAACCTCAGGGACCCTACACTGAACAATGCTGAATAATATATAATTCTAGACTAAAAAATGGACACAAAGGGCCCACATTTCAAGTGAAATGGGAGGGATTTGTAATTATTATTAAAATTAAAAAATAATATCCCCCTGTTGAAGCACAAAGGTTGGGAACAACAACAAAACTTAGCATTTTCATGCAGTCCAGGAAGTACAATAGAGACACGAAGAGTACTACAATAGCTCACTTTAAGCTACTGTAATTAAACAACACTTTAATTACTTGCAATTGTGGGGAAAAAAGTTTCATTCATATTCTACAAATGAAAGCTAGTGGCAGCTTCCTAAAATATTCAGTTCCCATAGACAAGGGAAACAATTTTAGCAACCTTTTTATTGCAAGCATCAAAGCCTGATTATTGCATAACATGCTATTTAACCTTGCTGAAGTCCCCACATGGCAAACTGTAAGATCTTAAACAGGCACAAAAATAAAGTGTTACTGAAGGCATTAACAAACTCTAGCAGCAAAAGAACTGCATTTAATAATAAATTTGCAGGATCTCTTTTTAGCCCACCAGAATAATTTCTTATTCATAATCAAAACAAAATAAAGTCACTTTGAACTCTGGCATTTAGAGTGTACTAACAAGTTATGTGGCAGACTAGTAAACAAACAGTCCCACAAACTAAAGAACCATTTTCAACAGCTGGCTTTCTTAAACTTCCTCACAGACCCATGATACATTTACTTGAAGTCCATTTACTCACACCTCCCACATGCCTTTTTTTTTTTTTTTTTTCAAATAGGAAAGCTATCCTATTGCAAATTGTTATATTAGGAAACTTTCTGATTTTCTCACTTAAAGAGAAAAAAACACCAAGAATAAAGCACCAAAAAACATCTGCCTCCAAGCCAGAACATTAGGTTATGGACTGTTAAATATAATTACAAGTCAATCGTAATACTTACAGTTTGAGAGTAGTAGGATTTAGATTTGTTAATGCTGAAGTTTGAAATAAACAATTTGGATTCTAAAAGTCTGTCCTGTTACTAACTGTCACACTACAGATAGATTTGAGCTAAAGATAAATGCTGGAAGCATTAATAAATTAGATCCAAATAATATTTGCTATTCTGGGATCTTGAAAAAGTGGTATGTTAACCCATACATGGCAGTAGAGATAAACACAATTTCAAATTTCTATACTTTTTCCACTCTTTTCTAGTTCCCAAAACACTAGATGTATTACATGCAAAACTTCTACATTGCACAAAGCTGCACACAAACCTTCTGTAAAAGATACTCAAATTTGCAAAACTGAGTACAAAGATGAAAATCTGAACCGGTAAGTAAGCCTTCAAACTTCAGGGTGGCTTATAAAATCAGATACAGTGACCGACTGACATCTGTAAACAGCTTTGCTTAAGAGTGCTGGCAGGACACAAGACTGAATGTATCCTTGCCATCTTACTCATTCCCTTCTCTTTATGCAGTTCCTCAACTCATTTAGTACCTATCTTTGAGAGCAAATAATGAAACACTTTCATACTTCATACTTTCCCCACAGCACATCAACTCTCTTAAGTTGATCCATCCTGTGCAGTTAACAAGGGAAGGTATCTGTGATGAGATGGATAATGCACAATGAGTCAGTGCTCACACAAAATGTCAACTAAAGTCAACTAAATGATATCCACATAGATAGAGCTATTGCACAGAGCGCTGCCACTTTCATCTGACCGAGCAATCATAACTTCCTGCCATCCTGCATTTTGACCAACAATAAAGAGGCAAACAAAGCAAAATCCACTAATAACCAACAGGAAGGTTATTTTAGCTTGAATCCAAATTCACCTTTGAGAAATCTTCTGGTAGAAGAAACCATTTTCCTCTTCTCCCAACAAGCGCATGGCTTCCTGCTCTGTACCTTGTTCCCATTCTGGTCCTGTCTGAATACACCCACATCAGACGGCTGGTCAGTGGGCCACAGCATGAGTTCAAGCACTGTCCCACATACCATTTAATTGTTAGCACCTTCTGGCCTGGTTTGGGCCCCTGTTGTTCCAGTTAATGTCCAGGCACGTTTTAGGACACCATGTAGGCCAAGGACTGTTCCCATTATGCAGTATGGGCAAGACTGTCCTTTTGTGGGGAAGGAGTTTAGCACGGCTGAAGAAGAGGGGGACGGATCAGTTAGTCTCTCATCCTAAAGAAGTTGGGGTGTGTCCGGGTAGAAGCAAAGCACCATCAATTCCAGTACTTAACAACTCCCAACTCTTCATTGCTGTGCCAAGTGGCTCAGCTTCTCCACCACGACACCTGACCCCTTCATCCGTCTCATTAAGATCCCTCTTCCAATTTCTCTTCCCAAGTATGGATTCATTGTGGTTCACCCCTTGCGCTGCTCTTCCCTCCCCAGCGTGAAGCAGAAGTTGGGTGGTGGTACAGAAACTCTTTCAGAAAGCTATGAATGCTCTGTGTGTGTGCAGGTCCTACAGCAAATAATGAAAAAATAAAAACACAGACGCACGCAGCAGTGCATAGTTGTAGCTAGGAAACAGCCAAGCTCCCTAGTGATCCCATGAAAGACTGGCTCCTTCTTCCTCCATTGCAACGTGTTGATTTACAACCTGGCCCAGTGCAGCCTTGGGCAGGGCCATGCACAAGCACTGCGAAAGGGTGTGCAGGCAGCAGCATGTGTGGGAGGTCAGCCCAAATCCTCAGCTATATTAACGAAAGAGCAAAGATAGACCCCCACAGAGATGAAGTGATTTAATGGAAAACAGAGCACACATCCATGATGCAAAGACCATGGCTTTAGCCACGGCTAAATGTCAACTCTTTCCAAAGGTACGATTATGTCTAAAGCTCTTAAAATATTTACAGAATCAGAAAACGCAACTTAATTCCTGAAGGACTACTCAGTTTGGCTGAAACTTCAGCAAGGTATCAAATACGACGAATTTCAGCAGTTACGGGAGAAAAAAACTACAAGCATTGCAATGTGGATATCTCAGTTATAAAATCACAGGGCTACCAGCTCCAACTATAATAAAAATAGCTTAAGCATGTTGTACTCCAAAAGGGGAAGCTTCCAAACACGTCCACTCACAAGCTTACCAAAATTTACAAGTTTGCCAAGAAAGTTGGTATTTACTTACCTAGAATTTTCTTTCAAAATCAAAACAGTTTGCTTTCTTCAGAAAGGTAAACAAGAGTAACCCTGACAACTAATTCATTGAATTGAGGGACTGCAATCTAACATGTGAAGAGATTATGCCATTTCCCATTAAGTCATCTTTATTCCATAAATCCTTTTATGTGGATAAACTAGTGCTTACTTTACAAAGTGGCATTTGGCAACTTTTACGATCAGGTGATGAGAATGATCAAATGCTAGCCAAATAGTTCAATATGTACAATGAGTATCTGACGTACTACAAACTTCTAGAGAGGAAAACTTGCTTTATCCAGCTGCATTGATGTATAATATAAAGAGAAAATATTATGCCACAGAATACAGTCACAGCTATTTTTGTAAAGAACATTTTAAAGAAAATTTAAGATTTAAAAAGCATCGTTCTAAGATTAAATGGAAAGAAAAACTAATCCTATTTATACAAATAAAGGCCAAACATGCTTCTCCAAAAGCTGATTAAGCAGCCACTGCCCAGGAAATGACCAGAAACATCAAAGAGAAACATGTTTTATTCTACTTACAAGAAATAACACTTCAGGATATGTCAGTGTGTCAGTTATTAAAAACTAAATCACTTTCATGGGAAAAAGGTTTTTAAACCAGGAGCAAGTAAGAGTGTACAAAACATTAATGCAGAAAATGTCAAGTACTGCCTGATACATGATAAATGCTTAAACAAAAAAGAAAGGGCCCTGCTGTTCTTTGTCTTGAGTAATTTCCAACTTTAAACCATAAGATACAAATACAAAGCAGCATTTGAAACTAGAACTTATATTTAAAGTGGAAAACTAAACAAGAGTACAAGTTGAGTAGCTTCAAACAATTCAGCCATTAAACAAACTGACGTGAACTATTAAAGTTAGTGTTGCGGTCACTTATTTTCATTTCCTCCTTCCACTTTGGGAAAAATCATCTATTCATTGCTGATGCCAATGTAAAATTGAATTCTATATGACTATGAAGTATTATGAAAATAATTTTGTGAGGTGTCAAACTCAAGGTAGCTATTTACAGGCATATTAGGAACAAGATATTGTTTCTAATACATATCAGTATTATCTCTAAAGTAGTTTCAGTAAATCTGCTGGATTGCTGCATTGACCGACTAGTGCAATACAACATTTCAGACATTTTGAAAGACTTCATAGCTTTTAAAAAGCTGAGAAAAAATAAGTGCGTGCTACAAAATTTTAAAAAGCACATAAATTAACAAGAGAAGCTGAAATTGCAAGCAATACCATCTAGACATAGAAGTTTCCAGTACAAAGTTTCCAGCAAGATTTATGTAAAACCAAAGATTTTAGTGCTATTAATGTATATCACTCTACAGCGCTTTATGATGTTCCTCCAAGCGGAGGTCAGCTCTTCCTTTAAAGTGGAGTTTGCTATTTTCTATGATGTGTTGTTCTTACATTTTTAAACATCTTAATAATGTTAAGCTAATATGACGGGAATTTAATATTACAAAAATTCCTTTAGAAGAAAAAATATCTTGTGCACAAGATAAAGTTAGCATGTCATTCAGACATCTGACACTACTTGGAAGCACAGTTTAATATCCTGTATTTACATTATTAATGTAAACATAAATGCACACTAAATTGCTGCTTATATAAACTATATAATATGCACTCTTATTAACTCCTCCTTTTTAAAATGATAATTAATTCTCAAGCATTTAAGAGAAGTTAATTAATCCTGACTTTTGCATAACATATTAGAAAGAGTACTTTGTTTTCAGAAAGTGTTTCTACCATTACGCACGTCAACTACAAGAGCTTTTAAGTGCTCAGTGTACCGTGCCTACAATGTTTTCCTACTTTACTACACCGATCAGCAGAGGTACTCCATTAGCTCTCTGTACCCAGCAATTACAATACATACTCTGGCCCACAAAAGGAAG
The DNA here is from genome assembly GCA_013400755.1 of Pelecanoides urinatrix. NCBI lineage: Eukaryota > Metazoa > Chordata > Aves > Procellariiformes > Procellariidae > Pelecanoides > Pelecanoides urinatrix. Next base: position 220,441 of record VZTQ01005020.1, read on the forward strand.
GAAAAAAAAAAAAAAAAAAAAAAAAAAGACCAAAACCAGGACTTCACTAATTGAAGTTTTACAGAGGTTCTTGCCTGTTCAGGACATTTCTAGAATAAAAACTTGAATAATGAACTTTGCTCTCAGCTGCATACATACCTGTTAATAGGATGATTTGTACATGCAGTTGTGATGACCCAGTGCCTCATAAGACTAAAGCAGCTCAGTTTGTGCCAACAGTTCAGCCTAACTCATGGGATTCAAATTTATTAGAATACACAAAGGAACTTAAATGATATGTAAGGCGTGTAGCTTTCTTTAAATGCAAGCATAATTTGCAGAAGATTTCACAAAGTGAAAATGTAAAGTTTTAACTAAAAAAATTAATGCTTGAAGTGTCCCGATTCTATCCAGAAGGGCTGAAAAGTTTGTTGTTTACTTTACAATGGTAAATACATTATTCCTTTTTTCCTCCTTCAGTCCAGCTCGTTGTCTCCTATCTACCTAAATCTCTCAGACTGAAAAACTGCATAAAAGCAGAGCAGTAAGTTTATTATGTTTCTGCTTCCTGCCTTGTTTTATGTATCAATGATCTAAATTCTGTAGCCTTGTATCATGCTTGCAATATTAGAACCCAGTCCTCAATTGGCCCCCGGAGACTAAACAGAGCATTAAATGTTAATCAGCAACACTACTTACCACATTGAAATCTAAGTTTTTTTCAACCCATTCCTTGGCTTCCTTGAATTCCTCTTTCATTTCCATGATGTATAGTGTATCAAGGGCATCCACTATTGTTGCTCCTTGAATGTTACCTGAAATACATGAAGAGCCAGTGATTTATTTTCCAACAGAAGGCTTTTCATTAGATCTAATTAATTTAAATTAATTCTAATTTCAAAATCCAATTTCAATTAATCCAATTAAAAATTGGGCATATAAGCATTCAAGTGGGCAACTAGTAATTCACAGCCTTAACTCTGATTCCCATGCCACAACACAGCATCATAATATTTAAGTATTTCTTCCACTAATGAAGTTGTGAAGAGTGGTTCTGATGCACTGCATTTTCAGCCATGATTTTGCATTTTTAAACACTGATGGAAGAGTTTACTGTAAAATGTAATTCACAGAAGACAATAAATCTCAATAAATGGAGAAATGACTGTTTCTTCCAGTTTGGAGTGAAAAAAAATCAGTTGCTTTTTTGTTTTTATACTTAATAATATACATAAAGCTTTAAGAAGCTGATAAGCTGCAATCACACTTCAGTTAAGCAAGCCTTTTAGGAAGTACCTTTCTGAAGAACAATTTTTCTGATACTGTGCACCACCACGTAACCTGCACAAGATAGCACTAGGGAAGCAAAGGTAAACTTGCAACACATCTGAATTTCTCAGCTCAGGACATACTGCCAGACATCGGTTTTCAGAGCAAGTTCTGGTTGTCTGCAAAAGTGGCATCCTTCTGCCTCTGTTATGGAGATGGGTAAGAGTCAGTTTACTAGCCTGCAGCTAACGTTGCAAGATGAAGTATCACTAGTATGTTAACTTCGGCATGGATTAAATGTTCATGATCCTGTACTGAAAGGTTAATGTGGAAGGTTGGGGAGAAAATAAAGCCACTCAAATGACTTTCCCATTCTTCCTTCAAATTTACAATGACCTTTTTAAAACACTGTTTTTGTCTAAGAAAATCTTCATTATGAATGCAAACTACTGTTATGATATTCTTTAGAGAAGACCCTAGATACAGAAGTGAGCATTTAGAATTGCAGAATAATTTAGGTTGCAAGGAACAGAGGAGGTAATTAGGTCCAGTCTCTCTCCCCCAGCAGTGCTAATGACTGGGGTGGATAGTTGACTACTCATTCAGGAATGGATTGCGCTGGGCGAATAACAAGACAGTAGCTACAACTAACTTTACAGAACTTGATTATCATCTTGCCACTGAAATACCTGATGAAAAAGTAAACTTAGTTTTGTAGACTTATCAAGTATCAGAATTGAAATATTCATATTTAAGTAGGAAATCCACTATTCAGTCAACTCTTGTGTTTACTACCATCAAAGTTTTCTTCTTCCTCATGAAATGGAGGAGTGATTGCAGACCTCCATATAGCAGGATTGACATCACTTTCTTAACTTAAGCTTCCAGGTAGAAAATAATTTTCCATTTGTATCATCTTAAACAAAATAATACTTGAGATTATTATAACAGTCACTTGGTACATTTAACATAACCCGATGCTCTCTGTTTTAGCAGCTGCTAATTGCTTATACCATCCTTTTTCGAATGTCCCTTTCCTACGCTGAAGGAAGTAATCTATGTTTTCTCCCAGATCTTCAACTAATGAAACTGCAGCATACTTTGGTAAGAAAGACATCATACCTTCCCAGATCTTGACTGCCCTTCTCTCATATTAAAGGAAAAGCATTCCTTTAAACTTGCCAAGTAACTTGTATTTTTTCTGAGCTCATAAGAAAGTGGGAGCAATTGTGGAAAACTGCTGGAGGACATGTGCTCGAGAACTGCAAAGGCTCTAGAGATGTTTAGTAACTCTGTACAACAAAAGCAGCTCCTGGTGAACTTTTACAGCTGAGGTCTACTTATGGAAAAATCATCTGTAACCTGATTTGCTTGAGTGGATTGCGATAGGCTCACTGCGGAATGACATTCTTTGAGATAATCCTCTTGTAATACAGCTAACACCACCTCTAAACAGTTGAGCTTTCAATTTTAAGGATTAGTACTTGAGTAGTACTCACTACTGAGTCAGAAGAAAAAGAGAATTCAACTTTATTGAGAAATTGCCCTTGGAATCACCCACTTCCCATGACTTTTTTTTTTCCTGAATCTGGCCTATATGGCCTGCTTAAAGCATAGACCTCTTTCTGCAGGCAGGCAGACAGAAGAAAATGGGAGAACCTCAAGTAGATCTTACTTTATTTGAAACAACTTTTGCTATTATTCTGAAAGCTCTAGAAAACAGAATAATGCAATTAATGTGACAATTAAATAGTCGAGTTTGTCTCGAACAGTTATACTTCAAAATTCTTGATAAAAGATAAAAGAAAACAGAATGCATTTTTAAAGTGTCAGTTTAGAGGCCAGAATTATGACTTGTGAACAATTGCAGTTTACACTAAGTTAGCCAACAGGATAATCCAAACTTAAGAGCGTTTAGAAAATTGTGTAGCTGAAGAGCTCGTTTATAATCAGTCAGACAAACAAGAGGCGGGGAGGAGGGAAAGAGAGAGAGAAGAAGAAAAAGGAATGCAAAGACATTAAATGAACATTTCTTACTATGGAATAAGACCAAGTATTTCGGCCTATATATGCTATGCTTCTCAAAGCACATCACATAGATTATTAAATACAGTTATCATTCATATTAGTTCCTACACAACGTTCCCAAGGAATTACACAACAGTCATGGTCTACAAGAGGCAAAGATTATTGCTAGGCAATTACAATACACACTCATATGACACAGAATATTGGACAGGAGGACTGTTTTGTTGTACACCTAAGACACTGCTATAAATTTCATTAACAGTGAACACTGGGTTACAAAAAGTGCCAGCAAAGTTACAGTCACTGTGGTACAGTTTCATAGTTGCCCTAGGCAGAAGGAAGATATGACAAGTAATACTCGGAGCAAATTCATACACCTCAGGTAATTACAGATATATTTTGCAGATAACACAAAAAATAGGATACGCAAGGTAGAGAAAATGGACTTGAAATTCATAAAACATAAGCTTGAAATGAGTAATTTTGATGATAAAAGAGATAACCAGATATACAAGCCTACCAAAGTGAAACAATATTAATCTCTACCAAAACCTCCAGACCAAGTACTCATATATGCTCCATTTTACTTCCTTTGTTAAACCTGCTTCTGTTTTTCTCTCTCCTATTTACTAACAGCATCATTTATTCCATGTAAGTGACTAATAGAGTACACATAAAATAGCCTACAAGCTAGTTAACTGAAAAGAAAGCAAAAGAAATCAGTGAACATGTAACTTCGAGTGGACTATCTAGCAGCATCTACAGAGCATCCTTTCCAGTTTAACACTTGAAATCTTTAGCAATGATCTGGAAGAAAATAAAAAGAACCTACTGCTAACAAGAAGTGTGGATGATTAATGAAGATAGCTGATTACCCAGCATTTCAGAATAGTGCGATATAAAGCACAGAGCTCTAGATCACTCCTGGGTACTACACAGTAGGTGCATTTAAGCAGCATGCTTTTTAATATCTAACAATGCAAAATTATGTGCACACAAATAAGAAAAGGAGATTATGTTAGAGAACAGAGTAGCACCTCAGGGGTGGGGGGGGGCAGAACAGAATAAGAAAAAGTGATCAGAGGGTGAATAATTTTTTACAAGTTTCCAGAGTGTCACTGCAGGGAGAACTGCTATGGATGACAAGCTTATTAGCACAGCTCTGTGACTGAGCTTATGTAGCCATATGGTTTAAGAACCACAACTGGCTTACGGCCAAACTGTTTGGAGGGTGGACCAAAAGAAGCTTTTATTTGTCTAGCCCAGACTTTTAGACATGGCTTATATTTTTGCCAAAAGCGTCTGAAACAGAATACAACCAGGATGCCAGAATCAATGCATGGTGGTGCACTTAACAGTTTGTTTACAACTTTCCTCCCATCCCTTGAATACCAAGTTTGGGGTTTGGTTCTCCAGAACATCCACATTCCTCACCACCAAATATATTTGGAGTTATATATAGATATATATACACACACATATACACACACACGTATATAACCATACATATCATAGAACTGTTTGGATTGGAAGGGACCTTTAAAGGTCAGCTAGTCCAAACCCCCTGCCATGGGCAGGAACATCTTTAACTAGATCAGGTTGCTCAGAGCCCTGTTCAACCTGGCCTTGAATGTTTCCAGGGATGGAGCATCTACCACCTCTCTGGGCAACCTATGCCAGTGTCTCACCACCCTCATCGTAAAAGATTTCTTCCTTATACCTAGTCTGAATCTACCCTCTTTTAGTTTACCCCTTGTCCTGTAGCAACAGGCCCTGCTAAAAAGTTTGTCCCCATCTTTCTTATAAGACCCTTTAAGTATTGAAAGGCTGCAATAAGGTCTCCCCAAAGCCTTCTCTTCTCCAGGCTGAATAACCCCAACTCTCTCAGCCTTTCTTCATAGGAGAGGCATTCCACCCCCCTGATCATTTTTGTGGCCCTCCTGTGGACCCCCTCCAACAGGTCCGTGTCTTTCTTGGAGTTGGACGCAGTACTCCAGGTGGGGTCTCCCCAGAGCAGAGTAGAGGGGGCAGAATCACCTCCCTCAACCAGCTGGCCATGCTGCTTTTGATGTGGCCCAGGATTCGGTTGGCCGCCTGGGCTGCGAGTGCACATTGTCGGCTCATGTCCAGCTTTTCATCCACCAGCTCTTGGTTGGCTCCCCAGGCAGAGCTTTATGTGCTCCAGCTGGTCATTGACATAGAGGACAACACCCACTCCTCACCTCCCCTGCCTGTCCTTCCTAAAGAGCCTGTATCCTTCCATTCCAACATATATGTGAAACAGATGAAGATTTGTGATCTGCAAGCATATCATACAGAACATTACATCGAGAAAAGTTTCAGACGTGTCCTAATGCACTGCTTATAACAGGATGGCAGCCAGGCCCCTTACTTTTCTCGAATTCAACTGCTTTTCTTTTTCTGACTGGATCATATTCTGACTGGAAGGAAACTGTGGCAAAGCATATGACAAAAATGGAAGATGAGGAAAGATGAACTATGACGTGGCCTCAGGTCATGCTATACATCAGCTCCCTCACCTATACAGTTCACCATCCAACAAGCGTCATAAACATGTTCTTGCATGACTGTAGAAGATCAGTAGAATGTTCTTTTTTCTTCCAGAAAAAGTTACAGTTTTGTGTTTCTGATATGAAGTATGAAAAGTAATATAGGACATTCGTATTTATAATTTTTTTAATGTGATGGAAATTCAACACATAAATAATAATGGATATCCCTTCAAAAAACGTGCTAATGTTCAAAAAGATGTTTCCTCTATTATATTCAGAAGAACTGCTTTTTAGGGCTACTTTGTACTACTGTGGAAAAGAAAAAGAAAATTTTATACATAGCTGTATTTGAATTGCACTCAGCCTCACCCTGATCTTCTTAGACTTTTCATTGTTTTCAGCCAGTGAGGCAAACTTGTCTTGTCACCTTCCAGTCATTGGAAGTTGAAGAAGGTCAGTCAAAGCAGATGTATTCTATGAAATCTTCCTCCAGTTTATCATTTCAGACTCAAAATTCCAGCCAAAAATACAGAAATATAATCTGTCACAATTTTTTCTTAATCTGGCCATTAAGAACAGTTCAGACATGAGGAATAAGACCAGATACTTTGTAACATTAAACATGCAAATTAAAAAAAAAAAAATCAATCAAGCATCCATTTTTTTTATCTCTATGCATATACATTGTATAGTAGCGACTCTGAACTACATTATTCTCAACATATTCAAGAATACATATAGGTTTGACAAAATTAATGTTTTGATTAGAGCTGTAGGTTTCTTAGAGCATTGTTTCAACAGCTGACTCAGATTTTAAGAGTGTTTTCCTTTATTTAAAGTTCACTGAAAAGGTTCCTATCCAATATCATTAGCAATTTAAAGTGTCAAGAGTGATTAATTATTAAAGCATGCTATGCCAAAACATGAAACTCTTAGTCAAGTACTGGCAAACCCTCAGCAACAGTAACATTTTTAATTTCAGTCACTATTACCAGCTGGTAAGAGTGGGAAAAGAAAACAGTATTTTCAATTTTTTTCAGATCTAGCTTTCCATATATGTAACATGTAACAATGCTGTGATATTTCTAGAATACTATTCTAATCTCTAATATTTTCTACACTTGCGCATGTTAGAGCTAGCTCTGGTTTTTTGTATTTAATAGAGCTTGTTGAAGTTTTCCTCCATTGCTCGACCCTGCTTTCCATGGAGGCCTTTGGCATCCACCATGCTTCTGGCACTCATGCAGCTCAGCTACACATTTCGTTATGAATCACCTCCTTTTCTTTGTCTGAACATGCCGCCTACTGATTTGATATTTCCACTCCTTACAAAGGGTATTGTTTCCCACTAAGAACAATAAATCCTTGTTCACCCAATCTACATCACCTTCTATGCACCTCCGTATATTATACTGAAAAGTTTTCGATCTTTACTGCTTTGAGTTCAAGTGCGCTAGTTCTGTGTATTAACTTAGAATCTTATCTCCCATACCAATATCTGCCAGTTTAAATTTAGGTATGTTAGACCCCATTTGCTATTTGAAAGAGCAATTATCATCTGTTGGGGAATCCTTCTGGGTTCATGGAATCGCTTGCAATTTGCCATTGCCATAGCTACCTCAAGTAACTTGTTAGCACTGACAAACTGTCACTCTGGTCACTTGATTTTCCAGCGCTGCGATAAATAATTTGAGAGCATGGCTTCAGCAGCAATGGGTCCCTGCAAGAGGTCAGTATAACCCCGAAAAATGCTTTTTGGAAATCTAAGAAGACAATAACCTTCCTTGTCTCCATACCGACTAACTTTGAAAAAACAGCACTTGTGCAGCATGACCTCCTCTTAATTTAGTTGGGAAAGATGTCAGGCTTACTTCCAAAATTAAGACCACATACTGAAATCCAAAATTCCAAGGAATCCAGCAGCAAAAATGAAGAGAAGGAAGATGGAAGGGGGGGCAGGGGGAAGATGTTGAAGCTTTTCAATTTCAATTAACGTATTATTTAAATACATGTACAATTACTTTTCTAGAGCAATGTTACTAAACTTACAGTTTAAAAATACACATTGGTGTACACTGCAAGAGTTTTGAATATGAATTTTGGTAGGCTTTAAAAATCTTCATACACCTCAATACTCCATACAAGAAACTACAAAAATCAGTTCAAAGTGGGAGGAACAGGATCTTGCTAAATTATAGTACTTTGGGGCTTTGCAGATTGTGAGTATTTATTAAATGCCTCCTTCTTCCTCTCCAGAAAGTCCTTTTTCACTTGCAGAGACTAATTACACTATGCCCACAAGTTACAACATTATTAAACTTGCAATGCTGCACATGAAATACAGTTACAGATAATTTAAAAAGCCCTCACTTAAGAGCAGAAACCACTTCTAGAAAAAGCTCTCCACCAGTGCACATTGCTCATTAGTTTTAAAATTAGTACAGAAGGCTCGGAGAGGAATAGCTCCTGGGTTGGGGGGCTGGTGGTGGGGTGCTGTGGAAAAAAATTGGCAAAATTGTGATTTTGCCACTTTCTTCCACACTAGGAGGGTAGATGGATAAGGCTCTATTTTAGAAAACATTGTTAACAGTAATCTGAAACTTTAAAGGTTAAAGTATTAAAAAATTAACAGCACTTACTCAGGGCCTACTTTCTACCAGGTGTGGGCAGAGAACGATTAGTACTCACAGCAGAAGTCACAACAGCATAGGAGACATACCTTTTGCTGACGCACAGGTATGGTGCAAACAGATGTTTGGCTATTCAATTTTACTTGATTAGTCTAGAAATAGTTGTACACTTCATGGAATTAAACTAAAAAGATGCTACAGAGACAACAACTGATGACTTTTCGCTTCTGCCTTTTCAAATAGTTGTTATTGTAATGGAATACTTTGTAGTTGGAGTAAACTATAAAAAACCCTCAACAATGTTAGTTACTTGCCAAGACAACATGGTAAAAGCTAAAGTGGCAAACAAAAAGGAAATCAAAACATCACATGGATGTGCTGAAAAGACTTTGCAATGGTCAGAGGCAAGTGTGTGGCTTTGGCTTGAAACAGAAATATTTCAGTTTACAAATGTTTCAGCCTTTCTCTAAAAGTTAATTATTTTTAGTGTGCACATGTGAGAGGAAGCAACTTCTGCTCATAACATTAATATGTCTACAGTCTACTAGTCTAAAGACTCCCTCAAATTATCAAATACACCTTCCACACACTGCTCACAGAATACCAGCAAGATTAAAGCAGGTCCTTCTCTTCAAAAGTTGGTTTCATGGCCTGGGTTTAGGACAAATAAAATGTCATTTCAAAGTTCGTCAAGAAGTCTTCAGCTACAGAAGAGCTCTACTACTCTTAATATTTATGAGGTGCTAAAGCAGGATGCTTTTTCTTCCCCCCAGATCAGAATCACCAGCCATCATCACCAACCCTTCTCCCATCGTCATCCCACTGGCCGTATTCCTCTTCCCCTAGCCTAACAATAGTGTCAGTATAGTTGCCAAATTCATGATCGTATTGCCTAACAGTCACATGTATGTGTAATTACGCTTCTTAAAAGCCCACCTTATTTTGAGAGAAACACATCATGATGGTTATGTCTTGCCTTCAAGACACAACCATCATTATAATCTATCTACAAAATGCCTTATCATGCTAGCAATGACTGAAGCATTTATACTTTCAAAATTAAGATTAGAAGCAATATAATTTCTCTTCTTCTGTATCAGGACAGCTATACTGTCTGTAACCTATACAACATTAAGCACCAGTGAGCCACAGCATTGGAACCTGCTGTTCCCCACAGTGAGGTACTTAAAACCTCTATCCCATAACAGACACACCCAACATATGCAAAGTACCATAACTGCACCAATTAATTCATAGGAGGGGAAGTGTTCAAAATTAAGCAGCTGGTTAATGAAATATGCTGTATCTTACTGCTATTAAGACAATCAGAAACTTGTATTTTTGAAAAATTGAGACCTGGAAGCAAGAAAAGACGATCATGGCAAACTGGAGACAATTATGATGGATGACAGTGAACTGAAGGTCTTACTTGATTTCTGAAGGTTGCGAGGAGATTCATGTGACACAGAGCTGTAGGTAACCTATTCTCACTAATTTAATTCAGAATTACCTTAAAAGTAGTCAACCATTTGCAATTTCTTTAAAATGCAACTATTGAATTTTTTTTTTTAAATAAGAACAAGAAACAAAGAAGATAAGGAAATTTGTTTATCCTTTCATGAGGAAAGAGAGGTTCAAATATTTGACAAAGAAGAAACAAAAAAAAAAAAGGCAAGCAAAACCAGATCATCCTTTCATTGCTTTATGAAAAAGAAGGCATTTTAATTTTCAAGACATCATGTGCCATGTTGTTGTCCTCCAAGAAAACAAAGAAAACAGAATTGCATTAAATAGTTCTTCAAATATGATATTAAATTGCACAACTATCAGTAATCTGAATGAAGACAATAAAAAATTTTAGTTTTCAAGAAAACAGAAGCCCGACTTAACTCTGAAGTTCACCCAAACTACTTTGGTTTCAAGCACCCAATTTATGTTTAAAGTCCAATAACTATATAATAATTACCTAGTAACATTTTTGGTGTTACCTGGAGTAGACAAGCAGCACAGCAAGATCAATGTAGATGATATATTTTCAAAATTATTTTTGTAATCACAACTGCTGTTTCTTAGCAACTTCCAAATATAGTTGAGGATTTGGTAAGTGCTCTATTTGGATTGGATTAGGAACTGTTTCCACTTCAAACTATCTTTTCCAAACATTCAACAAAATAAGTTCCTGGTAAAATCAAAATAATGTATTGATTTTGTCTCAGCTATAGAAATTAGTTCATTTTTCAGCTTTCTGTTTGGAAAACAGAAGCTATTTGAATACTAAGATTGCTGTCAAACAGTTTAATTCTTCATTTTTCTGCAAAACTGAAGATGATGACAGTTCATAGGACTGCATCCTCAGAATGCTGTTGCTATTTATCCAGCCCTATGTCTCACTTGGACATTGAAAAAGTTTTGCCTCATTACACTGGATTTCTGCAGTGTGCCTCTGCTACAAGAACTTTTCAGCCCCCTATTTGTTCTACACTGATAACAACTTGGGCACTATTTAAGCATCTCCTGTGCAACATTTAGAGGTGCAAATAATGATTATATGCATTAAAGAGAAAGCCTGATACGGGAGCCCGAGTGATATAGATTAACAAGGTTTTTTTAAGGAATGGAAATAAATTCCTGAGAACTGTCGACAGCTTCAGCTACCTTCATGACTGTAGAGACTGTCTTTTGTTCCTTGTACAGGATTTATTTCCCCCCTCCTTATAGTTTTTGTTTCCTGCTTATTGAATGTGGTGTCAATGAGTTCCACTTCATAGCAAAAGTTTAAGACAGGGCAGTATTTAATGCAACAAAACTACATCTTTGCCATGCAGCAACGACGTGCTTCATTTATTCTCATTCAGAAGAGAATCTATAAGTCATAGAAAGCACCATCTTTGTTTACTGTTACTTTTTACATATAACATAAGCAAGAAACACCACACTGCATGACAGAGGGTAGAAAGAACACGTTTATCACCTATACGCTTTTCAGCGGATTTACTGTTTTATGCTAATGTCATTAAGCACAAAAATACATTCTACTCACCAAATAAATTGCTTGAATGTCCTTGCTTAGATATGGGTTTCAGTTCATTTAATCCCCATGCGTAACGCTTATAATTATCCCAGGCATGTTTCATCATCTGTAGGGAAACGAAAGCGGGATTATGTTGGTTTAGCAAGAAGCCACAGCAAATACTGACTTGAGAATATTCTCAATATTAAACATATTTAATTCAATGCTTAACTAAATTCATGTTGTATGCATTAGAACCATTAAATACTCAATACAGAATAACAATGGCACTGTTTTCTGGGTGGCAGTGGGATGGTTACCATAAGAATTCCATGTCTGTCCCATCCACCTCTACCATTACCTGAACACTTATGATGACGACACAGTCAAAAATAATTAATTTTTAGGAAGGAATTTATTGTGTTATATATCAATTCAAATAAGATTTTATTTCCTTTAAGCATACTCCTCAAACTGAGGGAAGTAAACATTTTTAAAGAAGTTTTTTCTCCTAGAGCAGGAATTTTTAAGATCAAAATTAAGCTCTCAATAGTTTTCAAATTCTTGCAGAGACTTTCTTGCACAAAAAAAAAGCTGGTTCAAACTCAGTATGGTGAATTACAGAAGGAAGCTAAAGTGGGCAAGCAGAACACCTAGAAGAAGTTATTATGATATAGTCTTCTATGACTATAAATGTTACTGTATGCATCTGTAGCTACTTTCACATGTCATTTGCACAAATAGCTGAGAACTTTTACAACTAAACATATCACTACAAAAATGTGTTTTGCGTAAAGAGGTGCACCACAAATAAATACTGCTTTGGGAAACTGCCTTGGGGAACCCAGCACAGCAGCTCTGCAGCAAGAGCAGAGGACATCCATGTCAGAAGCCGGGACAGCGGATTGACTCAAGGACACCTCATCCTCTCTACCACCATGACCAGCCAGGTCTAGCCCAAACTGTCCTTTTTGGGGGCGGTCCAGGGGCACAGCCCACCCATCCCTCCCCAAGGACTCAGCGAGGACAATGCACAGAGCTCTGCAGGCCTGGTGAAGAACCACTGCCCCTCCAGCAGATCCAACACCTCCCTTTACCAATCACCACCTTTAACGCCTGCTCAGGAAGAGTACTTCTTTAAGGGCCACCACAACAGCCTGACTTTATGTAACAGAAGGAAAGATTTTGCCTCCGTTGTCCCTCCTTCCCTCTCCCACAAGGCAGAGCAGTGCTGGGAATGCCAGAGGTCATCTTCCAGACAAAAAGAGACAATTTCAGATCTTTTCAAAGATACTGCTTCAGGCCATCAGCCGACAACACTGCTCTGCCCTTGCTTTCAGACCTCTTCTTGAGGTCATGTGTGTCAAGGATAATTCTGTTAAATAACAGTTATAATCCTAAATTTACAAAGCAATAGCCTTGGGACTCGCTGATAATAGTAATCCTGTGCTTTCTTCCTTCCTCCTTCTTTTGCTCAAATCACATAGAGAAATTATGTCAATTAAAAATCTGCATTAAGCCAGACTATAATAAATGACAACAGATTTTCTAGAGTACTGCTACGCTTGTGATAATAAATGTTTCTTTGCTATTTACATAAGCATAAATGCACATCTATCCTGCAGGAAAATTCAGGGATGTTAATTTACTCTAGAGCCCTTACAGGCCCAGCTTCACAAATGCAAAATTTGGTATCTGCATTTATAGAATCATAGAATAATTTGGATTGGAAATGACCTTTAAAGGTCAACTAGTCCAGACCCCTGCAATGACCAGGGACATCTTCAACTAGATCAGGTTGCTCAGAGCCCCGTCCAACCTTACCTTGAATGTTTCCAGGGATGGGACATCTACCACCTCTCCAGGCAACCTGTTCCAGTGTTTCACCATGCTCATCGTAAAAATTTCTTCCATATACCTAGTCTAAATCTACTCTCTTTTAGTTTAAAACCATTCTCCCTTGTCCTGTCGCAACAGGCCCTGCTAAAAAGTTTGCCCCCATTTAATACATGACCATTTTCAATCAGAAGGTTAGCCTGGTGTCAGACCTTGGCTGAAAGACAGCAAGGAAGGGGTTGTGTGGAAATGCTCTTTGGCCTTGGATGGCACCGACACGCTGGATAGCAAGAGCGGCGTCCTTGCTTGATTTCATTGCAAAATGGCTTAGGAGCTCTCCAAGGAAGGGGTATTTTGTCCTAATGCAGAACTGGTAAGAGGCAGCCAAGTGGCAGACTTCATGTCAATGGGGCATTCCCAATCCCTGGCTACAGGGATCAAGATCATATGAAACCGATCATTTGGCCACAGCATATTTTCTAATTTACCAGTTGAAGTTTTCCAGTAATTTTGCGTATTATACAAGAAAGACTTATTCTGCCCTGCTGTCACATGTCAGACCTGCAAGCTCAGCTTTAGATATTAAAGCACAAATTCTCAAAGATTTCAGCAGGCTAAATACTGCCCTGCACTGAACTTGACATTTGCTATGCTTTGTGAAAGCTTATTTTCTCATAAAGTCACATCAGAATCTTTTAATTTGTTTAATCTTAATCTGGGAACACCACATAGAAAGGCTTTTTTTTTTTTTTTTTTTAATCAAAGTTGCAATTAAGTGGTCTGAATCAAAGTTGCTAAAGATGTGGCATTATAACAAAATTAAAATTGCTCAAGTCAGTACTGCCATGGTCCTTCCCTTTTTCCCTCCTTTTTCTCCTAGCACATCCCTGCTCCTCCTCTTGCATAAGAGATGCAGTGCTCATCTATCCCCACACCAAGTCAGTTCAGGAAACAGAAACTTTTGCAAGTGAAATTATTGTTTTGAGGATCATTTTTGTCCTGTCTCATTCCCCAAGTCAGATTGCCACAAGTATCAGTTACCAAGCAGAAAAGGCAGGAACAGCTCCAGATCCAGTTCAGTTCAACCAAAACAGTCACAAAGTGCACAACGCCACAAGATGTCCCATACGTCCTCAGTTGCCTTTGGTTTTTCCGACTGATTGACATTTTGATCATACTGCATTGTAAATATTATGTGTGTGTTCTTAACTTCTGTTAAGAAGAACCACTCCGATAGCCTTACTGTTAGTCAACCCCTAGAGAGTAAGACAGCAAGCTAACCCACACACGACACTACCTTCTAATAATAATAATAATTATTACATGTTAATGAACAACTCCTTTTTTGTTTGCTTGTTTGTTTTTTTTTTTCAAAATGCCCTCCCATTTTGCTGAATCTAACTACTCAGGTACATTTGTCTAACTGCTTCTTAGGAAATTATAATGCATGAATCCAAAAAGCCAAGCAGACAAAACCAGCAATTTGAAAAAACCCCGAAACCTTAAGAAATACTTCAGTGGGGAAAAAACCCACCAGAATCTACTGAGCAAACGATTTAATTAACCTCTTTTGGCTAATCAAAGTTTTAACTTAAAACTCTTCCAGAAAGTCTAGATTTAGATAAAAACACCAAGCTTAGTAAATAAGTTTCCTCCTAAGAAAATGCACCTTTAGAACACCCTTGCTCTAGACATTTGGAGGTTTATGGACATAACATTGAAAGCAAAATGCGACTCCAAAAGCAGTCAGCGAGCCCTCTAGTGTTTCAAAAGGATAGGAGTTATTCCAACTAGACGCAAATGTGAATGGCTATTTAGCAAAAAGTTACTAGAACTCAGTGTTACTGTACTTACTGTGCAAATAGCCCATAGATATGCTAACCTAAAAAACCCACCTTAATCAACACTGCCTGCTGGACAAGTGAGTTTGTGCTTCTAACCTAGCAAGAAGTCTGAATTTCCAGAATTGAATACATCAAAAATACTCTACATGCTTTTCCCCCCTGTGGAAATTACAAAACTATATTAAGTTTCCCACTAAATGCATTTCCTATTTGTTAATAGCTTTATTTTCTACATAAGAATGAGAAAGTTCTAAAATATTGAGTAGCAATTTGAGTAGACCCAGCCCACTGGTAATTAAGCCTTTGCTTAGTCAAAATTCCTAGCACTGATAGCTCAGAAATGAATTGTAAGGTTTTTTGAGAAATCCATTTATCTTTGCAGTCTTCACCTTTCTGTTTGCATGAGACATCCCCAAATCAGTATCTCCAGATTTTTTTAATTCACAAAGGCCCTTCTGATCATGTCTCTGACTACTTGTACAAGTACTGTTGATCACTTGAAATATCTAAATAAAGATCACAATTACTGAGAACCTCTGTATTTCAGCACAACATTATGTATCCTGTTAAAAAGAGAAATTCCTAATGATGAAGAGTCTAACAGCTTTTGACCAGATGATTCCAGATACTCTCAAACTCCTCTACAGTGTAACTAATAAAATTATTTCATTTGAGTGCTTTCAAATAATTCCTTATTAGTCCTCCAGGACGTCAATAGGCAGATTTACATTTGCAGAGACGTATTGCTCAGTCCTTCTACTTTTACTAAGATATGTTCACTGAACCTCAAACTCCAGGAGAGCCTCACAGCTCACTGGGGAACCCCATGTCTACATGAGCAAAATCCGTTTCGAACGGAGCTCTACCTCAGGTCACTCACAAACAGAAACGGCAGCCAAAGTCTTGACTAGCTAGCACTGTCTCACTAGTAAGCTGGCTGCTTTTACATCTTCAGAAAAAAAGTGGGGCACTGATTTTTACTTATGAAGTCAGAAAATGCCAAAATACTACCCCACCTCTGTTGAAGAATAATGAAGTGTGCTATTGTAATTGATACCAGCAAAGTCACTTAGAAGAGAAGGGTGAAGGTCTGACATTATGCACAAAAGAACCTATGCATTTCTTTCTTTAACTCTAAAGGAAGCATTTTGAAATATAATTTTTAAATCCTTCTCAATCCACTGAACATTAAAAAAACCAAACCAAAACAAAAAAAAATCAGATTTGTTCTCCAGAAGCAGAAACAAAGACCTTTTCTACAGCTGTAACGCTGGCCAACCAAAAGACGATGGCAATGCACTCCCATTTGTTGGTATTTTAGTTACTGCCATCTTCCAAAGCACTCTAACACAATGTCTACAGAGGACACATAAGCCACTTGAAATGTGCAAAATACAGTTCTACTCAAACAGGAGCACCCAAGAGTTCAGGCACAAAATGTTGCCAGAAAACAAGAGCGATGCTGAATCAGCACAGTAATAGTGCTATTTAGACGCAAACTATTGCAGTACCAGGTGGAGTGAAAATAAGAACTTAATAAGGTTTATTTTTAGCTGTTACATACAAGCTGGGGTGGTGTCAAAAGGATGTCAAGAAAAGAATTCAAGCACCTTCTAAAACTGGGATATTAAAGGAAAAAAAAAAAAACCTGCATTAAATAGTACCATCCTGACCTTCAACAGAGCCATTTAAACCATACTAAGACAAGGAAGGCAGGCAGAAGACTAAGGTATTGGAAACTCAAGAAATGAAGAGACAAGTTTGAAAAAAAAGCAAAACAAAACAAAAAACAACAAACCACCTCTGAAGAAAATGTTAAGTTTGCTTGTCTAACATCTACTAAACTCTCATTGCTAGATTAAATAATCTTCTGTTTCTCAGTTTACACTGAACTTTTTAACCATTTAAGTTATTCTCACCTTTTAAACTTCTCTGTACCAGAACCACATGTTCACTCAGCTTAGTCTCCCTGAATCTTCTCTCCTTCCTGTTGCTGTAACTAAAATTTCATTCTTTCACAGTATCAGCAAGGGAAATGAAGGAAGTCCCTAGAATTAGTAAGAAACATCTATACACGTTCTATTTAAACTTTCCTCCTGTACAAATCAACTTGCATGGCTGATGACTGTACTGGGTCTGCCCGGGATGGAGTTAGCATCCTTCACAGCAGCCCATATGGTGTTTTGAATTTGTGGCCGAAATAATGTTGATAACACAGCAATGTTTTGGCTATTGCTGAACACTGCTTGTACAACATGAAGGCTTTCTCTTTTTCCAACTCCTGCCTCTTTCCCACTCCTCCTCCCCGACAAGTAGGATGGGGGGGTGGCCAAGAGTTTGGGAAGGGACACAGCTGGGACAGCTCACCCCAGCTGGCCAAAGGGGCATTCCCTACCATGTAACATCATGTTCAGCAATAGAAACTGGGGCAGAGGAAGAAAGAGGAGAGGTTTTCAAAGGTGGCCGTTGCTCAGAGACTAGGCATCAGTGTGCTTGTGGGAGGTGGTGAGTGATTGCCTTTGCATCAGAGTGCCTGCCCCCTCCTTCCTTCACCTAATAAGCGGTCTTTATCTCAACCCACCAGTTTTCTTGCTTTCATTCTTCCTGTTCTCTCCTGCAGCCCACCTGGTGGGCCAACAGCTGTGTGGGTTCTTGGCTGCTGGTCAGTGTCACTCATAGTATCTCTGTGCAGGAAGTTTGTGACCACAACACAGCCCCCAGCTGGTTTCTTCGCTCTGATGACAATATTACATCAACCATTAGCAAAAACTCAAGCTTTAGAAAGCCTTACTTTCTTATTTTCCATTCCCATTACTGTTAACCAACAACTGAACCTAAATGAGACTTGGTGAATCAGAAGTACAGAAGGGTTAACGCTGGAAGGGACTCTGGAGGTCATCTTGGCCAACCCCCATTGAAAGACCTATTCTCAACTGTTTTCACAGTCCCCAGGTACCAGCCAAATTGCAGTACAGCTGAAAAACTTCACAATCATTCCAGAAATCTGTTATTAGTAAACATAATGGTACCTTTGAAGGTACTGTCACCAATAAGGATTTCTCTGTGAAAAACTGTATGATCTCCTTCAACTGATTCGCTATCAGTTTTCACAAAATCATGCTGCATATATAAGAGCTTTGTTTAATATGCCCTTACAAGCATCTACTGATTATCAGAGTGAGTAATTTTTGGCAATACACAGTCTGTCTTTATTTTAATTATCAAAAGTATTACATTTGTGTTTCATCATCTTCATAATGGTATTTAGTGTAATATTGCACTTCTAAAGAAATATAAGTTATTAACTGGGTTTATTGATCTGGTCTTGAGTAATTTGCATCTTGGAAACACGAAGCAATAGGTGAATTTTTCTCTAGATCTCAATACATAACACTTTTTTTCAAGGATTAGGAAGCACAACTACATTGTGAAATCATTTGACTATTTCCCTTGTTTCAGAGCATGACCCTTGTTACTTTTGTCATTATTCGCTATTATTGCTTTGGTAGTACCTCAAAACCTTTACTGCAATCTTTTCTTGCAGTTCTGCATGTAATCATAATACATTCCAATGTGTTTTCCATCTGGAAGTGTTTTGATCACTAATAACTGCCTTGAATTGCCTTAAAAAATTTAAATTGGATTTTCAAAGTAATTTTTATCAGTATTTGCAGCTTTTTACTCTGTTCAGACATGCTCTATAGTGGAAATTCTAGGTAAAGATGTAGGGTGTTCTACTGCAGGTACTTCTTCACTAATTTGTTCATAACCTTATCTAAGCAGAAACGCAGATATAACTTAGAGTGATACATGTCTGCTTCTGTTTTTTTCAGTTACACTGTCTACTGTTATGCTAGACTGCTGACAATATTAGTTTTAAGGAACTTTTCATAAAACAAAAACTCGAAGTTAACTTCTTGATTGAAGACCAAGATTCACTAGAAAACTAGATAAAACTGGTTTATATTCAGATCAGGTTTTCTGTAGGTAGAATTGTGTCTAGAGTTTGATTTAAAATTAAAAATTAGCAATTATAGTCAACAGAATTTTATTCTAAGCTCTTCATTTTTAGTTACTATTTCTTATTCCAGAAACAAAGCTGTAAAAAAAAAAAAATCTCAAATATCCAAAGAAGGTTCATTTCATCGGATACTGTTTACTTTTTTCCTTGAATCTGACAGAAGATACAAATGACAACATACTCCCTTTCTCTACTGGCAACAGAGATCTGTTTTTCTCCTTCAAGACACATAAAATAAATCCTGTCACTATGAACCTTCACATAGATACATAACCACTTCTTATCTGTCAGCAAGAAGATTATTGCAAATCAGGAGCTTGACAGATTTCTGGTGTTTACAACCTCATTTCCTAATGGCATCATCCCGAGTTAAAAGCCAGCTACATGCTGTCAGTGTTTGTTTAACAGTCACTGCCAAAGTGTCACCGTTTCTAATTTAGCAGGTGGATGACAACCATGTTCCGAAGCACACGCAGGCTGGAGGAGTTCCTGCTTCCTGATGGGATGTCCACTTAGCCAAGTAAAGCCTCGATGGAGACTTCTGTATTTGTTAATGTGCCAGTAACAAGAATTCCCAGTTGCTATTTTCCACTAAGGAGCAGTTAGAGACTTTGGGACTTCGGGAACATTCAGGTGCTTGCCATGTAGCGCTTGGCTTTATTTTGCATTGTTGTAGGAATGAAGGACTCGTAACAACTCAGAATTTCATCCAAGCATGCTACCCACAGCATAGGGCATCGCCACACACCCAGTGACGGAAATACCTACAACTCTTAAAAGACAATAGAGCTAAGGTAGCCAAACTAATTTACAGGATTCTCCATTAATATTAAACACACACATCATATCATGAAACATATGAAATATCATGTATTTAATGCTCTGTATTAAAGGGATGTGTGAGCAAATTCCTGCTACTCCTCAGCATTTCAGGATCCTACATATAATTCACTTCTTGCCTGCAAAAACAAATTAAAACTAAAAATCTAAGATCTGCATATAAAAAAAGGAAGTAAGAGGGAAAATAAAAACCTTAAGGACTATTCTGAGGATTAATTCGTCATTTGTATTGTAAAGTACTTCAAAATCCTCAAACAGAAAGCCTGACAGAAATGCTAAGTATTATTCCCACATGTGTTATGTTAAGTTACAGATAAGCTTCTGTTCTTATATTTTCTACTCCTCACAGTAGCTTGTAAGCCTCTTTAGTAGTGTATTAAACTATCCAACTAATATTCATCGTATGCTGTTCTGGACATCATTTGTTAACCAGGGACAAGTGTTGCACAGTCCTTCATTCTGTTACATATTTTAAAAGGAATAAATTATCCCATTAATTCTGTAACAAGAATTCTAATTAAAAGGTAACTAAAGAGAACAGGAAATTTACAGGTGAGGTATTTTCTACACTTATTCTATTACTGTGTATTTTATTTAATGCACAAGCACACAGGAAAAATGAGACTATTTTGTGTAAGAAATAATTAATAAGAACTGCAGCCCTGATGCTTTGATATGTCTGAATCAAAAAAAAAAAAAGGATCTCATTTGAAAATGATTGTACAACATACCAAACTACTCAATGATAACAAGCTACCTTCTACTCATTTGTCAGGCATATCTCTTTGCTGAACAGTAAAGCACTTCTAAAAGTACAAATTTACTGAAAAACTGGAGATACCAGAATGCTTTACGGGTAGTTTCCAAGTGAGACCTGGGCCATAGTGCTTTAATTATCACACAGTTCATTTTAGTAGAAGTCACAGGGTGGTAAGTCAGAGAAACTTGAAGGAAGACCAGAGTTCACCTCCATACTCCAAATACATTCAGTACAAGCTGATATCTACAGTTTGCTTCTTACTTGGCCATCCCAACATCACAGATGCAAGAAAAACAAACTATCTGGTGCTGCACAGAAGCATCCTAGCTGAGACGCTTTCCTTGGTGAAACAAAAACTAGGAAGGCAAGAGTAATGTGCAATTCTCCCCACAATGAATGCTGTCCTTGCACTTTCTGAATCCAGAGGTCTGGCTAATGTCAGCCAAATGAAATTATCAGTTTCAGGGAAAGAACAATAGCATGGTTCTAAAATCTTGCCCATAGAGTTACCCAAATCTGTTATAATAGCATTCATCCTACCTTGAACCATCCAAACCAGAAAGTTTTAGCTCCATTTTAGATTTCTTTACTCAACTTCAGCTGTCTTTCGCCCAGCATATAGAAAGAAAACAGATACAAAAGAAATCACTGTTTCCTTTTAAAACTGAGGGGTTTGGATAATATATTTGCTTGTTTCTCCCCCCCCAGGTAAGCTAGGATTTGAATATGTTCTGTAGGCATTTTAAGAGTTTTTCCTGAAAACATCTGCCTTGAAAGCATCAATTAAGACGCTCTCAAACTGCTTTCGCCTCCAGCTCTCAATTACTAGTGGGGGAGCCAATGACATGTTCTCAGTAACTACACCAGTGGAAAAAGAAATGAAAATATAGCATTGAAGTGTAGCATTATGAAATTGAGCATAGCTGACATTAATGTTGAAGATGCTCTATTTCAACTTGTTTCAGTTGCCATTTATGTCTGCATAGATACACATGATGGAAATCTTAAATGAACCAAGTCATCCACTTACAAACAAAAGAGCAGTCTAAAGAATAAGCCATACAGCCCCTATCTTACAACTTAGCAACTGTTACCAAGATCTGCATTTCAAAAAAAAAAATTGAAGCCTACAGCTTGTCACTCAAGACCATTGTATTTCTCCAAAGCTAAGTCCTCTTCAAACACTGAACAAAAAAATCAGGTGGACTCTTTAACAGATAGACTGAAAAATTATTTCCTTATTACTAGTGTAAGAGGTAGATGATGTTTCTTCAGACAATCTATGATTTCATCAGTTTGGTTTTTTTAATTTCTGTGACTGACAAATCAGTGATGCTCCAATGTTGTTTGGTTTTTTTTTTTTTTTCCACCTAGGGAGTGTCACTGATGGCTGATTTTTAAAGAACCAAATTACACAAATGTTTTGCATTAGTGAAACATCCATTAAAAGAGAAACATATCACATCATAAGGTAATGTGCAAGAACTCAATTCATTGTTTATTAATGACAATAACCAGAACAAAAGCCAAAGTATTTTCACTTAAAGCAGAAAAGCATTGCAGAGTTGTACAAAAACCTAATGTATTTCTTTGATCTTATGCAGAGTTAGTAGCAGTCTCTGAAGTTCATGCATAATTTGACTAATGTCATAAAAAGGAAAGAAAAAAGAAAGCAATTTGTGAAAAAACTACTCTCATGAAGAATAGTGGTATACATAGACGCATCCCACTCAGTGTCATTTCCCCCCCCCCCACCCCAGTCTACTTAAGACTTGCTACAGTTTCCAAGAACTCCCAAGCTGAATGGTGTGAACAGCTAGGCACCCGCAACTGCATGATACAATCATGCTTTTGTTCTCTATTTTTTCGTACTGTTCTTTAAACAGTTATTTGATAAGGTTTGCTTCTAATTGGATTATAAATTATTCATGGAACAGACTGTATCTCCTACTTGCTTGTTAGGTACCTGGCACTACATAGCCGCGCTGCTACTGAAGTTCCCAATCGCAGCAGGGGTAATGCAAATAAAAAATAAGCGCAGTGCTATGCAGTACAACACATCCAGATGAAGTGATCAACATCAAGGTGATTCAAGCTGCTGTTTCAGAGCATGATTAAAATCCACAAAAAAGAAGTAAGGTGGATTTAAAGAACCTGTTTATTTTTCTTTCCCAGATTTTGAACTTGCAATCTCCCCTCCCATGCTTGTAGGTTTTACTCTGCCGCTAAAGTCAGTAAGTAACAAACTTTTGTCCACCCCGTTATATGGAAAGTGTATATCCAGGCCTATCCAGGATGTCTTTCAAAACAAAAACAAAACAGGAACAACAATCAAATAAGCAACAACAACCCACCAGAAGTTTCTCCCCCTTGCAGAATGAGTCTACATTCACATTCATCCCACAATCCTGCTTCCCTACCAGGCACATGTCAGAAATTGGGAGGGACAAGAGAGTATCCTTGCTGGTAAAAAGTTTTAGTTGTGATAGGAATGTCAGACTGGCACTGAAAGGCAAAATGTCAGAGTATTTTCTAAGTGCAATTTTTCTTTAATTGTATTTTCTTGTATTTAATTGCATTCTTTTGAAGCAATTATTTTTAAACGTTTTTTTCATAGTAGTTTTTTTCTTAAGGAAAAAAATTAAACAGTGAGTCATGCATTATTAATAGATTTGGGACTATTACCAACCTAATTAAGTAGCTAATAACAGTAAATAAAAACACAAACCAGTCACAAAAACTATTAGATATCAGTTAATGAGAAACTTACTAAGCCTGACGTTGTCACTGAATTCACAAAGTGCAGGACACTTTGAGCTTTCCAAAATGCTGGGTACAGGCAATAAATACTTTCCCCATCCTCAGACCATCAGCTTTTGACAACAGGCCAGACCATATCAAATCCATGTGCCACTAATTGCCAGTCGTAAGTATTTTTCTTCTCTTCCCCTGCCCCAAATGAGTTCTTCCTCTCCACTCCACTCTCCTCTCCCCAGCATCCAGTTAAAGAAGCTGCAGTACTGCACTGCTAAAGCTCATTATTGTGGCCATGCTGAAACTGCACTTTCAGAAGTCAGAGAGACTATTCACTGAAAAGTATTTACATAGATTAATCTGATACACAGTTGCTGCATGGATCAAGGGCTAAGTTCGCATCATGACCACCACCCTCAGAGAAGTATCTTCAGCCTAATAGCCTGAAATGAGAGCAAAAGGATTGGACTGTTTCCCAACAGCTGAAAACCAAGTTACACAGAGGTCAAAAGCAGATGATACTAATTTATGACTCTCTCTTCTCCTTTTATCGTCTTTACCAGTGACCTGGAGGATGTGATGCAGTGCACCCTTATCAAGTTTGCAAGGGACACCAAGTTGGGGCGGGGAAGGGAAGTCCCACCTGGGAGTGAGTGCTGCCATTCACAGAGGCCATGACAGGCTGGAGGAACAGGCCAGTGGGAACTTCAGGAAATTCAGTGGGGACAAATGCAAAATCCATGACCCCTGGCGACAGTACAGGCTGGGGAGGGCCGGGCTGGGGAGCAGCTCTGTGGGGAAGGCACTGGGACTCTGGTGCACAGGGAGCTGTGCACGTGCCAGCAGCGCCCGGCCAGCAGGACCACGGCCCATCCATCAAGGGATGGGATCATCCCCTTGTTCTCCACACTCAGGAGACCACATCTAGGTACTACTTCCAGTTCCGGGCCTCCCAGTACAGGAAAGACATCAATAAACTTGTGTGAGTCCAGGGCAGGGGGGCCAAGCTGGTCATGTCTGGAGCAGTTGCCCTGCGAGGAGAGGCTGAGGGATGGGCTGGCTCAGCCCCGGGGGCAGACGGCTCGGGGGGGGGCTGGCAGCAGCCCCCGGTACCCGCGGGGAGGTGGTCGAGAAGAGGCAGCCAGAGAGACACGGGGCATCGGCTGGACCAAGGAGAAGCGGCTGAGACGGGACCTGAGGAAAGGGCTTTTACCCGGGGCGAGGAAAGGGCTTTTCCCCGGGGCCGGCGGGGCAGAGGCGCCGGCTGCCCAGGGAGGCTGTGCCGCTCCGGCCGGGGGGTTTCCAGCCCCGAGGGGGCACAGCCCTGAGCAGCCCGGCCGGACCTCGGGGCTGAGCCTGCTGTGGCAGGGCTCCCCCATGGACCTCCTCGCACCTCCAGACCGAGTTATCCTGCAATCCCATTAAATTCAGCATGGGTTGCACGTATTTACCTAAATTTTACAAAGCAAGTAAATTAACCTGCTTCTCCCCATTGACAACAAGGTCACAACTCAAATTCCAGACCAAGATTGTGGCTGTTTAAAATATTCCAGATGAAAATTAAGAGTTGTTAAAGGTTTTTTCCCAGCCTTCAGAAATATTTCAAGGTATTTTCTATATTGAATAAACTACTTCAGCTATGCAAAACACTGCCAGCTCATTTCTGACAGGAAGTTAAAAGCTATCTACTTATCGCCTTAGTATAGAAAGATTCAAGAAGAACAACTAAGATAATCAGACCCTGGTGAAACCCGATGAAGATCCAGTGTCATGTACAAATTCATGATTTCTGCCCATTTCACACTTATACCTACTTGGTCAGGACTGATCAAACAGCTTACCCAGGGCTGCATTTGATTTCAGAAGAAAATTATTTTAAGAAAGATTTATTTCTGCAGCCCTCAAACTATATCCAGGAAACATGGGCTGTATTGTAGCAAATTCTGAAGTGAAAATCTCTTGTTGTAAATTAGTCATTACTCTCTGTACTAACGATGAAAGAACGACCACAACAGAAATGCGTATCAGTTATTTTCCTTTAGCAGCTTAATCACAGCATTTGAAATTGATACTGTAAACCTAAACATTAGCATTCTTTGTGTGGCGTTTGTTTTCCTCTTGAAACATTTATGTGATTACCTGGCCTGCGGATCCTGACACAACCAGTGCTGGTGATGTTCCCAAAATATATGACACTCAGACCCTTACACCTTTTGCTTAATTCCACTACCATAGTATATACATGTTATGGAACAGTGACCAGATTTATAAGTTAGCTTTCCAGTTCAGATAAACACATCTGCAAAAAAGTAATACTTGCCCTCATGCCCAACACATGAAATGTACCTACTAGTATCTATAATTTCCTTAATTCAAATTGGAGTTAAGGATGACAGCTTGGAAATTACACCTTTATACTGAAAAGTATATATATGCAGTGAATCCTTTTGTGGAAAGATACAATTTAAAAACAACCTTAAAAATCTATACAAATCTGCTTTTATGTACTAGAAGTAATTTAACCCTTAAGTAGCATCTCTTCCAGTGCTATACATAGCACATTAAAGCTTTACACAATATTTTTCTTATATATCCAAATGTTCCTCAGCAAGAAACCTTTATAAATGAGATATTAACAACATTATAATTTGTTATTTCACCAGCTCTACACGGATTTGAGAAGAGCTGTCACAGGCTTATGGAGAATGTCTGTGCTCATGCTTTCATGGCAGGCAGAAGAAATCAGATGCTCAGTTGTATAAGGAAATGAATGGAAAACCATAAAACTGATATGCAATTAAAACAGCCAAGATGAATGCTAGTGGTCTGTTCCAATCACCTCCTGGAAGTAGAGGATACAGAAGAAATAGAAATAATTCAATTGAGAGGCATGGAGATGTTTTCCTCAGTGGAAAGGCTGAAAAATTAGCTCTCCTTATTTGTAAATGGACAAAAAGAGAACAAGATAAAAGTAAAGGGATACAAGTAAGGCAGTAAGGGCTCCTCCTGAACTTCTTTGTACAAGAGAAAAGGAGAAAACGAAACACACAAACATTAGGTTTGTTACTGAAAAGGTAAACACTCAGGAATCATTGCCAGAAGATAGAGACAGTGACAACTTAATGGGATGCTGAAGGATTTGAGAGAGCAGATGGTCATAGTGGCCCAAACTTCCTACTGCATTTCCTAAGCTGTTAACAAAGAGTGCTTCAAATGCCTTAGAGCTTTCACAGCACAAATGGAGCATAATTCCAGTTTGCGTTCTCTGTAACACAGCTAACGGCGTGATGACTCTCATGCATGGTAGTGTTATTAGGAGGAGACATCTTCCACCCCACCCACCCAGCAGAGACTTATTCCAACAATGGGCAAAAATTTGAGCTTTGCACTGCCATCTAAACTTATCAGTTTTCTCAGCATATACGATGCCTCACAGAAATACATAAGGTATCGTAAAAAAATATAGAAGATGGGCTGCTCCTCCATAATACAGTGCAGTCAAGGAACTATCTAAAATTTCTGTCCCCTCCTAAGCAGGGACAGGGAAGCCAGCCATAGAGTTAACAAACCTGCAAGCTTGGAGAAAGAAAAGACTGTGGATGGGACTTGTTTCCCAGCACACACTACTCCTTTCTTTTAATTTTCTTGTTTTTTTCAGGCAGGTGTGTAAAACCACTCAAGTTTCCCAGATCAGCTCTATTGATTCCACACTTTATTAGAAGTTTCCCAAAGGACATCAATCAAAGTATTTATTGTACTTAAAACTACAATACAGAAGACACAAAGTCTTTGCTCTCCCTCAAACTGTTTCGGATAGTTCAGCCTGAACTATCAAAAAATAATCTAGGGAGTTTGCTGCAGCTGTTTCTAAGAAATACTTCAAAGATAAGCCCAATTATGTGGCGAAAGTGAAAACAGAACATCCAAATTGTCATAATAATTTCCAAAAAAATAATACCTGTCAAGTCACTGAGCTACAAAGTGTCTGGTAGAGTAGAGCTGGTAGAGAAGTTCCCTGTTGAAAATCCAACTGTCCGTGTTTAAAAACCAGCTCCCCCTTGCCCCACCAATACCAACCAACCAATCAACCAAAACCACATCAACTTCACTTGCTGTGGATAGAAAACCCAATTTGACAAGTCCCTTCCAGGCAGGCTGATGGGTGAGGAGCAGAGCGGGCAGGGACTGAGCTTCCCCAGCAGCCTGCTTGACAGGTCCTGCCAATTTTCATTTCTGGTTTACTGGCTGCCCCTGAGCAAATTTTGTAAATTCTGAAGATTCTATTTTTGGGTGAAACACTTTTGGAAAATAAATAAATTGTTCTTTTGCCTCACATTTCTTCCCTAAATCTCAAATTTTTCCACAAGAAATGTTCTCTATCCAGCTCTGGGCTTGATCCCTTTTCCAAGCCTACCCGTTCCCAGCTACCAAGTCCCCTAATCTCCAATGCAGACAGCTTTATTTCCCGATAAAAAGACTTTAAGAAATCCCCAGCCACATCTATAGTTACGTAAACATTGAGGTATATGTAAACTATATTATTCTGCAATCTTTTCTGGGGCACAGACACACAGAATTACAGACTACAAGACTTTCTGCACATCAGGGTAGCGTGCGGATGGGACACCCAGGCTTGTGGTGTCTCTAACAAGATAACACCACAAACAAGCATGAGATGCTACAGATAACAGAGGAGGAGTAGCATGTATGCAGGTGGCTCACCCTATCCTGTGGCACCACTAACAAGACAGCAACATGAGAAAGGGCAGGCAGGCACCAGAGATAACAGAAGGGGAGTGCTAGCTTAACAGAATTTACCAGTGAACAGAACAGAGACCAGTGGGGAAAGGGAAACAGGGCTGAGATGTTTAATTGGGAAGCAATGAGGATGGTAAATGGAAAGAGCTTGGAAAGGGAAAAATGGGAGAAGGGAATACAAGGGGAAACAAATCAGGTGTTTGAGGGCACATTATCAATGCATCTTGGAACAGGACAGTAAACCTGTTGATGCTCTGGTCACATCTGCATCTGACTTATGCAGTGAAGGGGAACCTGAGTGCTCCCCCTCCTGATGGTGAGGGAACAGCTAGAAGGGACCTCCTAATGTCCTAATAATGTACAGGATGGAACAGACCTTTCCCCATGTTTATAGCTCATTAACTGAGTATTTGGGTAATACTAATGTAGTTCTACTTAAGACAGGTAGGAATTCTGTTTGTGCCATTCCGAAATAATTCCAGTATCTATCTTCGGGGCCTTTTTTTGGTTGTTCCTCTCTCAAAAATAGATTTCTCTCAGTACAATCCAGGCAACAACCATTCCAGTTCTCAGAAGATCCCCAACACAAAAAATGAGAGCCTGAAAGGTGTAGCTACTACAGCTTCCTATCCCTAACAAAAGTTTAGGAACAGGACAGGCAAACAGAAATACTTCCTGTGAGTAGTAAGAATGTTCAGAGCTTGAAAGTGGGGACTTCCAGAGCCAGATGTGATGCTTGTATGATTAATAAACCCCAGTAGAGTTTTCTTTCATGAAATTACTCAACTGTTTTCTAAAATTGTGTAAATTTTTGATATTCACAACATACTGCTGAAAGACCTCTACAGCTCTACAAGATAATGTGCAAAGAACAGGTTTGTTTCGATTTTGTCACCTAGTAGTTTCATTTGATGTGCCCCGTATTGGACAAACAGGAATATTTCTCAGAATACGTTTAAATAACACCACTAAATGCACCATAAAAATTGATGTCTTATTATCATCTCTTTCTTCCAATTACATTACTTTCCTGGAAAACACTGAATCTATTTAATTTTAAAATTTTGAAACAACGTATGCTTTTATTATGTGTTTTGGTAAAGATCGTTGTAGTGGAGAACAGACTGACTGTCAGAGATGTGTAATTTAGCTTCCTTCTAATGATCCACTATTTGTGTATTAGAAAGAGCTAAAGTGCCTTAAATCTGCCTTAGTTCCTGCATTCTAAAATGGGGAAGCACTTCTGATCTTCTCTGAAATGCTTCATAAGATCCACCCATAAAAACCTTACATAAAATAGCCATGTGTTATCATAGCATCCAGTTTCTACACCATGTTCATGAGCAGCATCCTTTTACTCATACTGACGTGCAGGTTACCTGCCTATGATCTCACTGCCTCCATACACTTACTGATTTCAGAATCACAGAAATCCAGAGCTTTTAACTTTTAAGGATTCAAATACAACATTTAGCAAGTTAAACTAACACGCCGTAGAGATGACAGTTTAGGACAACAGAGGTTTCAGTCCTTCTAAGGATATTACATTTCTCCAGAACTATACAAAACTCCCTTTTTGAGCACAAAAGTCAAACATACAAGCTATTTAGACAGCTTCTTACAATCTTCTCAAAACTGCAATATGTTTCATTCCTAGAACTTGTTCTTTCATAATGTCTCCCTTCAAAAATGAAAGGGGAAGAAATAGTTGTTATTCTAATACTACATTTTTACAAAAATGTGAAATGTTTCACTCTGACATCAAAAAATTTGAGTGAGACATTTTATTTCTTCCAAATACTTCCCTGCTGCTGTGCTTGAGAATAACACAGAAAAGCTATGTCGGTTTCTCATTCCAAGGTTTCCATCTTGTAATGACCACTTGAAAAGAAAACCATCACAAAAAAAACTCCTGACACATCCATGAGTTTGTCTTGTCTGCCCACTTTCACAAAATTCTAAATCACATTTTCCACATGCACAGGAGATGACTGACCACACAGAGGGCTCATCTGCCCACCATGACTTGGATCCTTAATAGTAATTTATTTGTTTGTTTCTTTCTTTGTTTTAAAACCAGGATGCTTTGGAAGGTCCTGGCATCACTTGTTTACAGTAGAACACAATGTATCCTGGTTGTTTCCTGTTAATCATAAAAAGCAAGCCCCATCCCCCTCTGCATACAGTGATTTAGGTCTGCCAAGCACATGGCATATTTCAGGACTCTCTTTGTCTGACTGTCGAGGCTTACAAAGGCAACCTGGAGACCTCTGTTCTGGCATATCCAAGTTCATTTTAACAATTCTTTCTTGATTTGGAGCATATTCTTACGAGCTACTTCAGAATACCTTAAAATACCTCATTGCTCTTAATCTTTAGCAATGTAGTATTGCCAGGACATATCTATATTTACACCATTTTGGAGAAGTAAAGGGAATTATTTTTCTTTAAAAGATATGGTATTGATTTAGAAGCCAAGCAACCTACAGTCCACTATGGACAGACAGTAGGAGACTTAATTCAAGAGTCCCTTGACTTTCACTTCTACCTTTTTCATACACTTATCTGATTAGTGTTTCACAAAATAGCAAACCTGTATGTATTTGAAATATGAGCTGAAGGCTAGTACAAAGAAATATGTGTCAAAATCAAAATTTGACTCCTCTATACAAGTAAAGTGCTACTCTCTAAACAGGAAGTGGAATTTGTTCTAACAAGTAAATTACCTTCTAAAATACCAGTCAGAACACAGGATGCTGCGTGGGCAGGAGATTCAGACTTGACACAATTAGCTTGTCACTTAAATAAAAAGCTACTGGTCTAAAGCGTGATTTAAAAAATAATCAGTTCTGTGAGATCTGTTAAGCAAAAGTTAAGCCTATCACTAAAGGTGGAAACTTTTCATTAAGTTATGAGCAAGCAGCGTACCTAAGGATGGGAAGATACGCTTTATATCTACAACAACAGAACTCCATATCTGGAAACTCAGCTCTGTGCCCCACGCCAGTGTACTACCACTGATTTTGCTGCCACAGTAACAGCTCTCAATGGTAATAGTCCCCAAAAAGATTTACATGTAGCTAGAATCAGTCCAGGTTAAGCCTGTTTACAAACTTTTAGCTGACATGGTTAAGTGAGAGTTAAAAATTTACCTGCACTAGATAAGGAAGACAATGAAGTGCTGATGTGGATACTGAAGGGGGAAATCTTATTGTCCCATCTGCCGGCCATAAAAACAAAGAAGCCAACTCCATCGCTGCCTTACCCTGCTAAACAGAAGAGACTCATTTCCTTGTATTTTACTTGTATCCATTAATAGCCTGTATTCTTTTAAGCCTGTCATTTCTTTGAGATCAGCTTCGAGTCTAGTCCTTTTACGCGTACTAGCATAGTAGCTTTGACGAAAGCTACTAGGCAGTGTGTTCTTCTGCTACTGACTCTGAAATAGGTCACTAACCATTGCTCCAACTAAATCAAAGCAGACCCCTCCAGAAGTGTCACACCAGTCAGAGCCCACAGCTGAAGTGCTGAAGCCTGGAGCTTTTCACATCCCAACCAAGAGCAGTGAGATGTGGCAGGAAAGCCTTTTGGCTGTGCAATACAGGAGAGAAGGCTTTGCTCTGGTGCGTGGTACTACTAGATCTGGTCTCATATCAGGGCCTCTGGCCAATGATGGAAAGCCAGAGAGTAGGCTTGTTGTTGGCCCCACAAACACATCACTGTAATTAAAATATGCAGCAGCTCAGACCTTCAATTTCTCTAGCTGATTCCATGCCTACCTTACATATGATGCTACTGCTACTTGCTAATAGGTAATAACCAGAAGGCACTGCAAGAAATGATCAAGTTTAAATACTGAGCAAGTATTTTACATTTTTTGAGGAGGTTTTAAAGTTACCATCAAATGTACATACCTGCTTCTAAAAGTCAATAATGCCTGCTAGTGCAAGCTAGTGCCGTAATCAGATTGCAAACTGAACCCCAGGGAGTGTCAAGCAGAATGGAAAAAGAAGGGTCTGCAAGAAAGGCAACACATCAGAAATACATCTGCATTTGAAGTTTCCTGACGGTATTAAATAAACTCAAATTCAAAAATTACAGTCATCCAAAACACATGCCCTGAAAAACTTGTTTAATATTTGCAGTCTGGTGGTTTTTTCATTGATTGTAAGAGAAGTGGCTTACTGCTTTCACTCTGCAGGGCAGTCCCTGCGGAGCGGCATTTGCCATGTTTGAAACTGACAGACGCGGCCACAGAAAAAGCAGCACTCATCCACCGCAACGCCTCCCTTCTTACCCGTCTTCATTCTCAGCACTGAAGAAGGTATGTATGTTAGAATGGAAAAAGGTATATTAGAATGCTTTAAGAAAGCACTGGGAAAAAAACAGTTTTGTGCCATCATGTCACAGGTATCCTTGAGTGGGAGAGTTTAATCCCTTGCCCCAGCTGGAGGGATCTGCTGGTGATCCCGTAGGTGTACATTAGTATTCTTCTTAGGAACAAACTGCTATAATCGATTTGTTCATGCAAGGTATGTTTTTACAGATCACTCCAAGAGCACTATAGCTTTGGTTAGTTTGGCTTTCATTCAAGTTATAAAGCAAATAAAGGAATATATGCTCACCATCTGACCAAAGGTTCAAGAAAAAGTACAAGTAGTCCACAATCTGCATTCATTTCCAGATACATTTGGCCCCTGCAGGCCAAGAGGCTTGACACCACGTACACACAATTCTATTCTATGATCAACACTAGCACGTGCACTCTGCCTTCAGGGAAGAGGAATTCTTCAGTGGCAAGGTCTGTGCCAAAAAACCACTGGGTTTTTGGTGAATTTGCCTCCAGCTCTGATCTGGCAGAGCCAAGGCTGATTAGATTTTTAAGCGTACTGCCAAAGCCCAAGGCAGAAAAAAGAAGCATGGGTTTGTGCTGATTTTGGGAAAGTGGTTGACTGTATAGATGTTAAAAGGTTATGAAGATGCAAGAATCATTTGGTTTGCCTCACAATACATATTTTCAGTATTTGTCTGTAGAAACAGAATCAAATAGGTTTAGGGACAGATGCTGAAAAAAAAAACAAAAATTCTGCTAGAAAAAACCAAAATATTTCTAAATTCACCCAGAGGTATTACTGAGGCCATAGCTACTTCAGTAACACTAACCATATCACAAAAGCTGGAGAGCATGAATGAAACTGAGTGATGTCCCAAAGTTAGAGGGATTAATTATGTGGATTAATTGTAAAAATTAATTGTTATCAAATTCCTTGTATAAAAAGCTGATCAAGAACTGCTGATTAGGATTTTCAGTAAGCTATAAAATAGTGAATAAAATTTATTTTTAAACATGTTGTGACTTGCAAGCAAATACTGTTCTTACCCAAAGAGGTCTATATTTGATTAGCAGTAGCAGTTCTGAAGATCAGAACTGTTATTTCTCCTCAGCATTCCAAAAGGCAAAAGGTAAAAAATATGAGTAAAAAACCATTTAATCAGACTTCATACAATAAAGTCATTAGTACACCTTCATATACAGCTATACAGTAAATTTCAAGAACTACCTTTCATCATCTGAGCTGCCAAACACCTCCTCCCTACTCACCAGCCAAAACAAGGGCCTCTCCCCAGTTTCAGTCTCACATACAAGCCATAATGGCTGTGAAACATTCATGCTAATTACAGTAAGAGCAAATACAGATAGAAAAAATGTGCTACAACCCTATCTTTACCATGTTTAAAAAGATGGTAAAAATTATCGTTTGGGTCTACTTCTTTGGCAATAATTCCACATATTAAGGGATGAGCTTTTTCTTTGGTCTTTTTAACATTAACACACATACGTATTTATATGTACATACACATACACACACACACACACAAAGCTTCCTCCATTTTACTCCAAACACTTTTCTAAGCTAGTTTGTTTGGTAAAATTTGGCACACCCGTGATGTTCCCAGTTATTAGTTTTCAAATGAAAGACGAACAAGTTTT
The DNA here is from genome assembly GCA_013400755.1 of Pelecanoides urinatrix. Taxonomy (NCBI): domain Eukaryota; kingdom Metazoa; phylum Chordata; class Aves; order Procellariiformes; family Procellariidae; genus Pelecanoides; species Pelecanoides urinatrix. Next base: position 254,675 of record VZTQ01005020.1, read on the forward strand.
CCTTCACATACTTTCATTGTTCCTTATTCCATCAGAAAACCCACAAAGTTTCTCTCCTCCTTCTATATAACATCTTTGGGGAATTCAGTCAAGTCCTTAACTATTTTAAAGAAAAGACAGAAATTTTAAGGAAAAGTTGAATGTGTGTGTTGGTGGTAGAAAAGATAACACATAACAAATTCCCAGTTGTTTTGAGTACAGCACATACTCAGGATGCCACCCAGGACGTTTCCTATAGACAGCATATTTGAAACTGGATATTAAAGCACAGCAGGAATATCCAAGAGAAATTATGAATCAGTGTCATTGTTTAACCCAGCAGG
>VZTQ01005022.1:0-22668 GCA_013400755.1 Pelecanoides urinatrix
CTAATATTCCCTTGTCTCAATTCCATGATACCACACAATAGTGCTAACAATTATTATGGGAGTTTAACAGTAACTATTGTTTAAAAATATGTGTCACCTGTATATTAGTGTTATCAGTATTTATTTTGTAGGTAATTTGAATTTGTAAGCAAGAATTTTTCAAAACAGTCAACCAGTGTAAAACAGCAAAACTTTGTTTTCTATTCTAAACAATACCATTGTTTTCAATAAATAATAATGAGTTACATTTACTGCATATTTCCCCAAGGAAAAAAAAAAAGATTGTAAAATAAACATATAACATATAACAGTCTAACTTTGATATCTAAACAGATACACAATACTCTGAACTAAACCATTAGTTAGCATGTACATGTCAACTTACAGCAGGTTTTCCCTATCTGTCTATGTTCATAAATTTCATAACATACTTCCTTCCTCTAGTCAGCCCAAATGATTCCTGGTCTATGCTGCTTCTCTTTATCCAATGTTTCCTATCCTGTCCATGGACAATACAAAGAAGCCAAATAAGATTTGGCGTACTTGGTTTGAAATACATAAAGATTTCAAGAAATAAATGTTCCTAAAATAGTGCTTTTCAGCCTCCCTAGAACCATTCTTTTAATTCCATGAGAGAGCAACTGGCTCCTGCCACAGGTGGTGATTTTTGCTACTTTCATGGTTCCTAGTGCCATGGCTCAGAGGTGCTTCTCCTAGATTGAGAAGGTCAGTTCAGAAGGTTAATTTAACTTTTTAGTTTACCACTGTTCTCAGTAAGGCTAGTCACTGTGCTGTCTGCTTTCATGAAATACTTGTGTTCTGCAGGTCTAGTATGGCCTAAACAGTTTGTTCTTGTTTATTCATGTTTATTCTTCATAGTATAATTATTCTTTTGCTGGAGGCATTAGCTAGAAAGCTTTTGATCACTGAAGGAAGGTTTTAATCTCTGCAAGAAAACCTTAGAACTCTTTACTCAGCCTTCCACGATGCACTTAAATAACAGACTGCTGACTTGCTTTGTCCAGCTACTTTGACCAGCTACTACATGCTGGTCTAAGCTATCAAGCTGGTCTCAGTGCTGACCACCTCTCCAAAAACCATTCAGGATGACTATGCCAGTCTTTGCTGCATTTTATGATTCTCAGTTTCTCTGATAAATCCTAAAAAATGTAGGACAGACACACCAGTCCAGCACTTGTTACCTTGCATGTCAATGTAAGGCACTAAAACCCGCAGAAGGTGCCTCAGCTTCAAAACCCCTGCTCCACAATGGATCACAAAAGGACGAATTCACTAAAGTGAGTTATGAAGAGAAAGTTCGACACAATTTGATCTTACCTTTTTTTTTTTTTTTTAAGAAAGCAGAAGCAGGATGAACCTGATCGTCTCTTTTCATTTTCCCAATTATAGTAAAAACTTTTCTTAAAGATTTAGTCTTTGGTCCACCCAGATGTATTTTTGATTCAAAAGCATCTATTCCATGTATCAGTTAAAAGTCTATTAAAATACTTGCCTTGGCATGAACACGATATCAGTTTTAGACCTTTTTTTCTCTTGAGATGAGGAGTAAATGAGAATTCTACTTTCACTATTTCTGATTTCTTTGTGACAGAACATAAACCCTGAAGTGTTCAGTTGACTTTGAAGAAAAGGGCTAACATGTCAGGCATTTATTTTTGCCTTGTGGGTATCACCTATTGTGCTTTCTAAATGCTACCAAGTACTTCATTATCAACCTTTTACTTAACTGGGATATCTTTACATATTCTACTTATATGTTTTCAAAAATATGACTTAATATCTACCATTTTTTACTGCTACTTGCTAATGCTAAGTGTCTTCCTTTCCTCACAGAGAGAGAGGACAATGATGCTAGATGCAATGAAATATAGTTGCTATCCTCTGCTCTTATTCATCCAAGCATCAAAGTGCACTATGATAGAAAATCAATTTGAATAGTTTGATATATGTACAGTACTTGACTTCAGTTCTTTTTTTTTTTTTTTTTTTTCCTGAATTCTATCATATCTCTCATGCTGGCAAGGTGTTGTTATTTCCTCAAATAAATTTAGACAATAATAGGATATTCAGCAGCATTTGTCTTTGTATTAGTTCCAGAAAGAATCTTGTATTTCATATACTATCAATAATTCCCAATGATATAGACTTTTTGTAATATTGCAACATGGTTTACAGATATTAATTTCCCTTTACAATAAATTTGCAAGATTCTGTACATCAACATTTGAATGACTTATTAAGCAAATACAGGAGACACACTGTTACAGCTTCTGACTTTCTTATTTCAATTCCAGCTATATGTGTTTTTCTTTATTAGGTAGTTTGTGGTCCAGTTTTACCAAGGTTACTTAGGAAATAAGTGATGGAATTACATCTGGATAATTGGGCTATTTTTTTTAATTGCTTTAAATATAAATTTATATTTAATTTCAACAATGAATTCTTGGAATCAAGATTTTGGTTTTTTAATAGAATCAATGGTTTGATTTTATTTTAGTAGCAAAATTAATTCTAGTTAGATATCTTGTTAAATTCCTTCAGATGAATGGAGATAAAATATTGAAATAGTCTGTCTGAGAAATACAAACTTTGGAAAGTGTATTTATCATGTTGATTAAAGCAAATTTAATTACTTGAGAGTATAATGAATGAAATGATTGAGAATTGGGAGTTTTCACATACTACTACTGAAGTGACATTTTACAGTGGTTGTTAAGGGGTAAGGATGAATACAACAGTGTGTTCTTAGTTCACAGAATTGCTACAAGTCCCTGGATTTTAGAAAGCATGTTCCAGAAGATACAAATATGGTTAAGAGTTATGCTTACTAAATTAAGAATTGTTGTTATGTACATAGACATTATTGTCACAAGTTTCAATCTTACCCTGCTTTCTGCAATTTTTAGGTATAAATGTATGCATGTGGTTTTTACAAGAAAAATTAAAACAATTACTTTAAAATTGTTAATCCAAAGAAGAGCTTTCAGTTCTGTATGTACAGATGCTTTCTGATACTACATCTGGCAGGAGAAGAAGGGTGAAGGGTGAGAAAGTGGGTTGGGACAAAGCTTTTGCAGCCATTGGAAACATGGAGGTGCTACTTCTACTATTACTTGTACAGGATAGTAAAGAATGGAGACAACAGAGTTGTGTTTAATTGATAAAGGTAATTTATCTCCTCTAAGGAAACAAAACCAAAATAAAACCCCCCAAACGACCTCTTTTTCTTGAGCAATGGAAATGTAGGACAAACTAACGCTACAGACACAGGGTGGATTCTACCCCTGTATTGCAGTTTAAGTAAACATTCTGATACAAAGGTCTTCTGTGAAACATGCTGATTTTTATTTGATCAAAATAAATTAACAGCCGCTCTTTTGTGTATTTCTTGAAAAGCTTCTGTTATGAAGGGAATACTCTGCCTGGACTTTCCTAGGAATAGGGCCTGGGGGTATGGATATATCAAAGAACTTAGTATTATTCAAGAAATGTACAACTACTTTCTATAAAGGTTGCCCTGAAGTTCCATTATGAGTTTATTGATTCACTTCTCAGAAATCTAATAGACTTCATTTTCTACTTTATGATACATACATATCTACGTGAAATGCTGAAAACAGTACAAAGACACTTATCCAAAATAGTCAGACATAATTGTCAGTGCCTTCATAACTGATACTAATAATTGGTGATAGTCAGTTTTATCAAGTGTTTCATAAAGCAGAAATTGAAATTTGTAAATGTTACACTTCAATATCTCAGTTTTCTCTAGCTGGAAAACAGGGTAGGTACACCCTGACTGAAAAAGAGATACTAGCAGAATATAAAGGAGTTCAGGCCACTTCAGAAGATGTTGGTGCAGAAGCACAGCTCCTCTTGGCACCACAATTGCCTGTGCTGGACCGGATGTTCAAAGGCCAAGCCCCCTCCACACATCATGCAACCAATGTTACTTATGTGGAATAAGTAGGTAGCATTGATCATGCAGTGGGCTCGAATGGGAATCCCAACCACCCAGGAATCCTAGAAGAGATCATGGACTGGCTAGAAGGCAAAGATTTTGGAGCATCGCCTGAGGAAGTGTCTTGTACCCAAGAGGCACCACCACCATATAATGAGTTATCAGAAGATGAAAGGCATTATGCTCTCTTTACTGATGGAAACCATAGGTAGGAAACCATAGGAAGTGGAAAGCTGCTGTGTGGAGTGCCACGTGACAAATCATTGAAGCTGTTGAAGGAGAAGGCGAGTCAAGTCAGTTTGCAGAAGTGAAAGCCATCTAGCTCACCCTGGAGATTGCTGAATGAGGAAAGTGGCCAGTGGTCTATCTCTATACTGACTCATGGGTAATGGCACACACCCTGTTGGGGTTGCTACAGCAGTGGAAGCAGATCATCCAGTAGCACAGAGGTAAACCCATCTGGGTTGCCTCATTGTGGCAAAAGATTGCTGCCTGGGTAGAAAACATTGCTGTAAAGGTAGACACTCATCATGCCCAAAAAACGTGCCACTGTAGAACATCAAAACAACAAACAGGTAGACCAGGCTGTCAAAATTAACATGGCTCAGAGGCACCTGGACTGGGAGTGTACGGGCGAGCTATTTGTAGCTTGATGTACCCATGAAATATCGGGATATCTAGGGAGAGATGCAACATATAGATGGACTCGTGATTGGGGGCTGGACCTGACCATTGAGGCCATCACACAGGACATCCATGAATATGAAACATGTGCTGCAACACATGTCAAGTTTCCTTAGAACAGAGGGCGGTGGCTGGCATTTCAATATGGTGAGCCTTGGCAAATTGACTATATTGAACCACAGCCATGAATCTGCCCAGGCAAGAAACGTACTCACTATGTGGAAGTGACTACTGGGTGACTAGAAATGTGTAGACCATGCCACTGCCTGAAACATTATCTTGGACCTTTAAAGGCAAGTTCTTCAGTGTCAAGATACCCCAGAAAGAACTGAGTCAGAAATGAGACTAATTTCCAAAATAACCCCATGGAGTCCTGGGCCAAGAAACATGGCACTGACAGGGTGTATCATGTCCCCTATCACCCACGGGCCTCCGGAAAGATTGAGTGATATAATGGATTCTGAAAGACTATGCCCAGTCTGGGCACTGTGGCATGGAAGCACTGGGATATAAATTTAGAGGTTCTCCATTGATTAACACCATAGGATTTGCTAACCATCCTGGTTCTGCCCAAACAAAACCCCTACATACTGTTGGAGGAGATAAGATCCCTGCAGTGCACAGAGGGAAGTGGCCAGGGAAGGCAGTGTGGGTTGCTCCTCTCTTGAGAAAAGGCAAACCCATTTGTGGGATTATCTTCTCTCAAGAATCCAGGTGCACTTGATGGATAATGTGGAAGGGTGGGGAGATCTGGTGTGTACCTCAGCGAGATTTAACCTTGGGGGAAAATAATCCATAATGTAAGTTGTATGCTTTATGAACTAATGCAGAAGGAACTACCTGAACGGAAAAAGAGTGAGCTTCACAAGGAACTGGGTGAATGCAGCAATGATCAAACCAACCTGATATTGGTGCCCAACCATCCAACATGCTGCTTATCCTGTCCTGAGTGACCACATTGACAGATGGGGCAAAGTCATTGCCTGTCCTTATGGTCATTTTGGAGAGTGGCAGAGGCCTATGGTATGGGGAAATAGCATCTATCTATCTGTTAAGGGACAGGGGATAATGGTTAATGGGAATGTCTAAATCTGTATGTTGGATGTAAAGATGGTTTTAGTATGTACTATATGTTGTAAGTGTTGGTAAGAGGGGATTTCAGGAATGAGAAATAAATACAATGGGATGTCAGAAGATAAGTAGATTTATCGAAATATGTAGGACCTGAGCGTGGTGCAAATGTATGGAATAAGGGGTAGAGATTGTACCAGATCTGGCTGGAATGGAGTAACTTTCTTCATAGCAGCCCATATAGTTCTGTACTTTGCACTTGCAGCTAGAATAATGTTGGTAATGCACCAACATTTTTCCTGTTACTGAGCAGTGCTTGCACAGCACCAAGGCTCTCTCTCAAGTCCCTCCCTCCTCCCGCAAAGCCTGGTAGGCTGGGGGTGGGCAAGAGGTTGAGAGAGGACATACCTGCAACAGCTGACCCAGAATGACCAAAGTGGTATTCCATACCATATGGTGTCATGCTTAGCAATAAAAGCTAAAAGAAAAGGAAGAGGAGGAGATTCATTATTAAGATGTTTGTCTTCCAAAGGAACCACTATGCATACTGAGGTCCTACTTCCCAGGAACTGGCTGGACATTGCNTAACTTTTGAATAACATGAAGGACAGATGGCAGTCCTTGTCTAGGGACTTGTAGCCTCTGGTAGACTACCCAAAGAAATCTTGGAGAGGTCCCAGTCCTTCATAGCTCTGTGGTAAAAGAAATCTTTTCAAAAAAGAAAGCTGCCTTGCAAAGACCATGGTATTTTGCTGCAAATCCTTTTAATATTTACTACAAAGAATATATTTACCAAAAAGGATTCTTCCAATTTTCTTTTTTCTACAGCACGTACTCAAACAGTGCTGTGAATCTTTTATCAAATCTCATATCTTATATATCAGGGTTTCCAAAATATCATAGTGACAGTGTTGAAATGCAAACTATTTCAGTATCGTAGCACCTTCCGTTTGCCTGTATTCAGACTATCTCCTGAGTGAAAAGTTAACTGTCTTCATGTGATCAGTTGCCTTTAATGTGTGAATAGTAATACTGCAATCACTGACTGAAATTTGTCAGCTTTACACAGTCAGTTACTAATTATGTGTACATAATTAGTACTAACCACTGTACACGAAAGTAACATCAGACTTGGATTAATTGGCTTGCAAATGTGGCTGAGGAACCTCAGATAACATTGAGACATGCCGTTCCTGTCCCATACACATGATCAAGGTCAGGACAGGGGTGTAATGTGTACTGTGGTGGGTCAAGATAGCTGGGGTGTGAGATTGCATTCTAATTTGCGATAATGAAGAAAGAAGGTTGGACAATGGCAGGAGAGCAAGGGAGTAATGAAACTGAAAACGCACCTTTGAGGCAATGGGACACTGAGGCAAGAATGAGAGGAAGGGAGGAACAAATGCCACCTCCAGCATGTATGTGGCTAACTGGACGTAAAGCAGGGAACTGCCCTGTGCCATTCTTGATGACATATTTGCAAACCAATACTTACAGCTCCTGCTGGCACACCTGAAACTTCAGAACTACAAAAGCCAACAAACTTGGAACCCTTGTTCTATCTTTCTGCTTTTCATTGAAAATTATGAGCTTCTTTGTTCTTAAGTTATTTTTGAATGTAAGGTGGTGGTGATTTAGTCTAGCTAGTAACTCCAAATGAGGGGATAGAAAGAAACTATAGCTTTTCTTAACCTTCATCTGCCACATCTGCTTGGAAACTCCTCAACCATTGTAAAATCTTTGGTTGACTTAATATGTGTTTTATTCGCAAGGAGGCAAAATAAATGCAGGTATTAATTTGGGATGAGTGGTAATTTTCTTTGTTGAATGTATTGCCATGTAACATAGACAATACTTCTATTACAGCAACAATGTTATTATCCGCTGAGAGTTTTATCTTCAACAGTAACTTTTAAATACATACTTGATAGTATCTTTTAAACAGCTTAATTGATATAAATAAATGGATATAAATTAATCTATTTTTTTGATTTCTAACAATAGCCTTTACCAAATTTAAAGAAAAAATAAGGAAATAAATAAAATGTGGGTGACAACAATGTTCAATTTAACTTTTTCTAAACTTCTTTGGTTGGTTTAAAAGATCATTTGTAAAAAAGAATGACGTGAGTTTAGGTAAAGGATAAGATATTGTGCTAAGTATGGGAAGGTCTGTATTAAAACTCATTACATTCACACACTGATTGTTGTAAATACTCATATTTTAAAATCAAATGCTTTCTCTTCTTCATTTTTCATCTCTTTGGCCATATGTGCAGAAAAGATGTTGAGTAATTCATCCATCACTTGGCAAGTTTAATGAACCTGTGTTTGCAAAATGATATAAGACAAAGATATTAGCTGGGAGAAAAACATAGTTTTTAACTAAACAGTGTATCTTAATTATGCATTTGGTCATAATTGTTTTTCTTTATTGACTTGTTTTTCTTTATTGACTTTTTTAAAATTTTAATTGTGTTAAAGATTTCCACTGGGAAAAATCAAGTGTGGCATGACTTGATAAATGTTGAAGCTTAAAACATGGGTTTAGTAATACTTTAAAAACCTGAATCTGATTTTGATAACAAACTCTCTGTGTCCTGAAGTCTGCGATGCCAATCTTTTGGAATAATTGAAAATACAAGGTGGCAATAGTCCTCTTTTTGACACATTTTGTTAAATAATAAAAAATATTTAGAATCTGTGTATTATGAAAAGAAGTTACGATATGAGGATAGCAGCCACCATGTGTATTCTTCAATAGAAAAAAATATTTAAAGACCATGTTGCTTTCACTCACTTCACTTCACTTTATTCAAATTACTTTTAATTTTAAAGAATATGTCAGCAAGAGCTCTCTGATTTTGACAATGATATCCACTCAAAGTTCTCCAGGGACTATAGAAACAAAACAATGACCATGGTATTAAACTTTTTTAGTCATCCTACCAAAAAATCCTTAACATTGTTTTATCAAGATTTCTGCATTAATCTGGAGGAGAACAAAAAACCATAGTCCTCTGACTTACTGAAATTTGATGTAGATATTTGTAACAAATGCAAAAAATAATAATGTTTTTTTAATAGAAATTAATATGTGCATGGGGCAGGACTTAGGCAGGGTGTTCCACACACAGCAGAACAGGGGATCTTTTTTTTTTCCAAAAGCACCAGTAGGTACACCTTTGGAGAACTTAATAGGCATATGGTACTGATAAAAAAAAAATATATGTATGAGTCAGTTTATATGCGTGTATATATATGTGTGTGTATATATATATTAGTGATTTCAAATGCTTATGTCTTTGTCAGGAAATCAGAGGTTTGTTAGTAAATGTAAGTTTAGGTTTGGCGGGGCTGTTGTTGTTTCTTCTCTTTTTTAGAGCAAAGAAGAAAAGATCTCTATTTACTCGTCTCCCTCAGCTGTGAATATGGTGATTGATGTATGTGTTGCTGTAATATTGTCAAATGCCTTTGATGGGTCAAATTAGAGCTAAATACCTATGAAAAATCTTATTGCATGACTTTCTTCAGAGAGCTCTTATAGAGAGGTCAATTGCATAGAAAGGGAGTCAGAACTCTGAGATATCAGAAAGTGATATGCTAATGACAAGTGGGCACTGTGTTTGAAGAGTTTAGCTAGAGACACAAATGGTTTTGCCTTTGACCTACTTCACTACTGGAGTAGCTGTTTATGCGCATTTCATGCTCAGCATCTTTTTGCAGTGATTCTGAGCTCTTGTTCTTGAGAAAAATGGCTACACAGTTTGTTGTTAAACTTAGCAAGAAGTCTGTGTGATCGTCTTTATGGTTCTTTAAAATATAAAATTTATTCTACAAAAATTTCATGTGCTTACTAATCATAACAATGTACCAATATCTCCCTGATGGTTGGTAAGCTCTAACTTAACAGGTCTAGTTCAGACATCAGTTTTTCTGATGAAGTGGAAATACATATTTCAAATGAACTGTTTTATTACAAATTTAACAATTTTTTTCCTCCTTATCTTTACTAATGATTGTAAATGCAATATTACTACTTATTTGTAGCAGGATCTCCCTCGCCTTCTGTTGAGAAAAATCTTTTAAATTTGCCATTAACCACATTTTATTACTGCAAACTCATTAGTAAAATGAAAAATGTTACCTTTTACTATTAAGTAAATTAGGGTTAAATTATTTATGGGTTAATTAGAATTAAAAGAGTGTGTCTTTGTGTGTGTGTCTGTGTGTGTACCCTGCTCCAAACTCCTTCACAGCAAGATGAGTGATACCAAAGCACAAAGTAAAAAGTAAACCAGGATGCATCAGAGATGCACTTCTACTTGGGGAACAGCTAACTAATCCTCAAGTATATCTTGCACAAATTTGAAGTCACGTTTCCAACCTGAGCAAAATCTTTTAGATCTAAATGATAAAATACTTCAAATCTCACCTCTATGTCTCCATTCTTCTTCAGTACAACAAATAAATTGTGTGGATACATGATATTCTGGAGATATAATCCATGTTATTTCTCTAACCTGGAGATGGAATATAGTTTGATTTGTGTTTGACCTTTCTGAAGTGTCTAGTAGTGATGAAAAGAAAAATAAATTATGGGTGATCCATGGTATTCTGTCACATATACATAAATAGCTACCTTCAGAAAGTATCAGTCTGAAGTAAGGGTTCTCTCTACATGTTAATGTATTTAGTTTGAGAACTTTTATTTGGGTTTGATAGTAGATTACTCTTGGGACCATTACGCTGTTTACTCTCCCTGAGACCAGTCAAGTAAGAAAAGAACCGTCAAAACAAGGCTGTGCAACTAATTGATTTTTTGGTTCATTGGCTGAATGAAACAATCGTGGAAACAATCAGGTCAACCTGAAGTTAAACATTTTTGGTTTTCATGTTGAAACAAAAAATAAAAGTTTTAAATCTGTTAAATATTTTTATTTTCTTGAAATAACTACTGTATACTTGTTAGACTCTAAAATTTGGTATTTTGGTTAACAAGTAGTCCTTTTATGACCCTAATGCTCCTCCCGCTTTTTATTGCAGTGCCAATATTAAGAAGGTCATCACTGCTATAACTACTGCTTTTCAAAAATATGTGATTCAGCTCTATTTCCATAAAAAGTATTTTCTGTATATTTCTATTATTACAAAACATTTGATGATGCAGTACCCTTATCATAACACTGTCGTAGTAATGATGAACAAAATTCTCTTCTCTTACAGAGCTTTTTTTTCCTTTAGTAGAATGCAACTCTATAAATCATAACTTTGACAGTTTAATGCTTGGATTGTAGCATTAAAATGTAATTCATTAAAATTTGTTCCAGGCAGCGTGAGTCATGCAGGAAAATATTTATTACTATTTTCAGCACTTCTGGCAGAGAACTGAATTTAAAAAAATAAAGAATTATCATATATACCTTATAGATTGATGATATCCACCTGTAAAAAAAGTTACAGGAATGTGTGATGCACTGTAATATAGCAGTCTTTTTCCACTATTCTTGCATATCTTCAACATCAAGATTTTACCAGAATCATCTGGCATGTGAAGGTCAAGGCAGCCTTGGCTGCAGTGACCATGACAGGAGTTCAGGATCCTTCATAGAAGGAGCAGGACTAAAGTCAGGATCACAGCCATGGACTTCAGAAGAGCAGCCTTTAGTCTCTTCAGTGATCTGCTTGGAAGAACCTCATGGGAGACTGTCCTGGGGAGAATGCTCAAGAATTTGAGTATCCAGACGAGCAGGAAATCAAACAAAGGCAGCAGGAGGCCTGCATAGATGAACAAGGATCTCCCAGCTAAACTCAAACATAAGAAGGAAATGTACAAGAGGTGGAAGCACAGGCAGGTGACCCAGGAGTAATGCAGAGATGCTGTCCAATTGTGCAGGAATGGGGTTAGGAAAGCCAAGGCCCACCTGGAGTTAAATCTGTCAAAGAACATGAGGGGCAACAGGAAAGGATCACATAAGTACATAAACAGCAAAAAGAAAGGAAAACATGGGCCTGCTGCTGAATGGGGAAGGGGACACAGTGACAAAGGACATAGAAAAGGCTGAGGTATTCAATGCCTTCTTTGCCTCAGTGTTTTCTAATCAGGCCAGCCTTGAGCAATCCCAGGCTGCTGAGACCAGGGGGGAAGTTTGGAGCAATGAAGACTTCCCCTTGGTGGAAAAGTATCAGTGTCGAAAACATAAACAAACTGGATACTCACAAGTGTACAGGATATGATGGGATGACCATGAGTGCTGAGGGAGCTGACAGATGCCATTGTGAGGCCACTCTGGATTGTCTTTGAAAGGTTATGGGCAAATGGGTTTCTCAGAAGTGGAAGAAAGCAAATGTCACTCCTACCTTCAAGGAGTAATAAGAGGGTCTGCACTTTGATTCCTGGAAAGTGATGGAGCAATGAATCCTAGAAACCATTTCCAAACACGTGAAGGACAAGAAGTTGTTTGGAAGTAGTTGACATGGATTTACAAAAGGCAAATGCTCAATCAATGTGATTGTCTTCTACAATGAGATGACTGAGTTGGTGGATGAGAAGAGGGCAATGGATGCCGTTTATCTTGATGCTGTCTCCCATAGCATTCTCATAGCCAAACTGATTAAGCATGGACTGGGATGTGGACAGGGAAGTGGATTGAAACCTACCTGAACATCTAGGCCCAGATGGTTGTGATTAGTAGCAGCTGATCCAGCTGGAGGACAGTTCAAAGCAGCATACCCTAGGGGCTGATACCAAGTCTTACACTGTTTAACATCATCATTAATGATCTAGATGAGTGAACTCTCAGCAAGTTTGCTTATGATACAAAACTGGGAACAGTAACTGATGCACCAGAGGGTTGTGCTGCCATTCAGAGGGACCTGGACAGGCTGGAGAAAAGGGCCAACAGGAACCTTATGCAGTTCAACAAAGGGAATGTCGTGGTTTAACCTTAGCCAGCAACTAAACACCACACAGCTGCTCGCTCTCTCCCCCCCTCTGGTGGCATGGGGGAAAGAATCAGGAGGGTAAAAGTGAGAAAACTCGTGGGTTGAGATAAATACAGTTTAATAATTGAAATAAAATAAAGTAAAGTAGTAGTAGTAGTAGTAGTAGTAGTAGTAGTAGTAGTAGTAGTAGTAATAATAACAACATACAAAGCAAGTGATGCATGATGCAATTGCTTGCCATCTGCAGACTGATGCCCAGCCAGTCCCTGAGCAGTGATCACTGCTCCCCAACCCCCTCCCCCATTTATATACTGAGCTTGACGTTGTATGGTATGGAATATCCCTCTGGCCAGTTTGGGTTAGCTGTCCTGGCTCTGCTCCCTCCCAGCTTCTTGTGCACCTGGCAGAGCATGGGAAGCTGAAAAGTCCTTGACTATCGTAAACACTACTTAGTGACAACTAAATCAGTGTGTTATCAACATTATTCTCATACTAAATCCAAAACACTGCACTATACCTACTACTAAGAAGAAAATTAACTCTATCCCAGCTGAAACCAGGACAGGAAGTGCAAAGTCCAGCACTTGGGGAGGAATAATGTACCCCTGGATGCTGACAGGTTGTGAAGCAACTTTGCAAAGAAGGCCCTGCTGATGCTAGTGGGCACCAAATTGACCATAAGCCAGCAATGCGCATTTGTGGCAAAGGTGGCTGTCCTGGTTTCGGCTGGGATAGGGTTAAATTTCTTCCTACTGCTGTGTTTTGGATTTAGTATGAGGAGAATGTTGATAACACTCTGATGTTTTCAGTTGTTGCTAAGTGCCTCCTAGTCCAAGGACAGCTCCCATGCCTGCTGACTGAGGTAGGTACACAAGATGGGAGGGAACATAATCAGGACAGCCAGCCCAGATGGCTAATGGGGTATTCCATACCATGTGACGTCATGCTCAGTATATGAACGGTAGGCGTGATCTGGGAAGTACTGATTGCTACTTGGTTATCGGTCAGCGCAGGTGGTGAGCAATTGCATTGTGCTTCACTCATTTTGTATATTCTATCATTATTATTTTCCCTTTTCTGTACTATTAAACTGTCTTCATCTCAACCCACGAGGTTTTCTCACTCTTACCCTTCCGATTCTCTCCCTGTCCCATTGCGGGGGGGGGGGGGAGCAGGGGGAGTGAGTGAGTGGCTGCTTGGTATTTGGCTGCCTCCCAGGTTAAACAACGACAGTGGCCAACAGTCTCTGGGGCTGCACTAGGCACAGCACTGCCAGCAGGTCAAGGGAGGTGATCCTTCCCCTCTACTCAGCCCTGATGAGGCTGCATCTGGAGTGCTGGGTCTGGCTCTGGACTCCCCAGTACAAGAGAGACATGGACATACTGGAGTGAATTCTGTGAAGGGCCATGTGATGATGAAGGGACTAGAGCATCTCTCATATAAGGAGAAGCTAAGAGAACTGCAGCTGTTTAGCATAGAGAAAAGAAGGCTCAGGAGGGATCTCATCAATGTGTATAAATGCCTGATGGGAGCAGTACAGAAGACAGAGCCAGGCTCTTTTCGGTGGTGCCCAGTGACAGGACAAGAGGCAATGGGCACAAACTGAAACACAGGAAATTCCATCTGAACAAAACAAAACACCTTTTCATGGTGTGGGTGATCAAGTCCCAGACCAGGTTGCTGAGAGAGGTTGTGGAGTCTTCATCTAAGGAAACAGAGACCCAGCTGGATACAACCCTGGGCAACCTACTCTTGGTGACCCTGCTTTGAGCAGGGGCATTGGACTAGATGATCCCCAGCTGTCCCTTCCAACCTCAATGATTGTGTGATTCTGTATACTATTTCTGATTTGGTGCCTCTTCCTATGAAGAAAATATATACCTTTAAGTGATATAGATGTAATAGACATTTTAAGAGCTGTATTTGAAAACTCAAAGTTTATACTGTTTAAGTGGAGGTTGATTCGATGCTCAAGGCCTTTCCCTTCAAATCAGTAATATAAAATGTGAAATTAATTCCAACACATTTCACTAACACAGGAAGCAGCAACTTGTTCTTAAATTTTGTAGCATTTTAACTAGCTCAGTTAGAATTATTTCCAACACAAATTGAATCAGTCTGAGCTGCTTCCTACTTTCCCTCCCCAGTGCAATTCCAACTCCAGCTGCAAGTGCCTTCTCCCTTTTTTGAGCTAGTAATGGTGCTTCTTTATCCTTTAGTAAACTAACTCAAAATGCAAAACTGGAAGAAATCTAATCACGCTGACTTATAAGTCCAGAGCTGATATGTTCTATGAATACAGAATATTCTGTTCCAAGGAGCTTGACGTTTTAAATCCTCTCCAGGATTAGCAGGAATGTAGGAAACAATGATCTTCTCCCCCCACCCCCCCACCCCCTATGAAAACTTGACTCCGTTGCCTCTTCAGAAATTTACACATCTTCTAAGTCTGCTAGCCTAATATCTGACATCACTGATTTCTATTCAAGCTTGACTCTCAAAAAATGTCCATGTTCCTTGTCTTACTGCTTGCCACTTGAGCTGACTCAATCTTCTAAATTACATGAATAAAACAAAGTGTTTTCAAGAGGGTGCACAGTTCTCTTGGTGGAAATTCAAGGTTTTTTCTCCAGATGAAATTTTACTCACTTGTGAATTTGCTAATCTATCTTCACAAAAATTAAAAGATTGTCTAGATAAACAGAACACCAATCTTACTGTCTCTTTAAATATTTTTCTTGAGAGGTGAATTTTAAAGGACAGTAAATCATCAGTTCTAGTGATCCATTTAAAATTGTGACACTGCAGAGAACTATTTGTCAGAAGGAAAGGGAGGAATACTGTTATTGCTTTTTGCATAGACTGACTCTTGCTCTGTGAAACATCATTTACAGAGATAAATCAACTGGGCTATACTGTTGCAGACATCCTTTTCTTTCAAACAATATACTACTAGGTTATTTTAGTAGTGAGATATCCCCTCTGGTGAGTTGCCTGTTTTCACATAATTCATGCTGTTTGGATATTAGAACAAAGTACCTAATAACTATGAAATAATGAATACAGTATGTTTTTTAATTTTTGGCAATGTTAAAAGGGGTTACATACATAAGGATTATATACTTATCATATAAACTTTCTAATAATATTTTGGTTCAAAATGTTTAAGGAAAAACGTATTTATTTTTCTATTTTATTTTGTGAGACTCAAACAAGATGTAGAAAGGCAGTTAATTAAAATTGGGAATATTTCACTTTGGCAATTGAAGGCAAATCCCTGTCCTTGGTGTATACTGTGGATAGATTTTGGAATCTGAGACATCCATATTAAATTATTACTAACCTATTAGTGCTTTGCTCCTGTACGATTGGATGTTCCTATTCGTGCCAAGGGCTTTTTTATTTCATGAGAAAAGAAGAAAAAAAAAAAAAACAAAAACAACCCAAAAAAGCAATTAATTGTGTATTGAATGATGCATCTTTCCGTGATTATTTTCCCAAAAGTAGGGGTCCATCTTCAGGTGAATTTTTGTTTCTGATTCTGACTTAACAGAGACTGTGACACAATTACACAGGTCTGAATGAGAAAAGTTTCAATTCACTGAAAAGACAGATCAGAAAAAGTTGTATATCCTCCTGGTTCTGCAATATGGAATTAATTCTGTTAGCTGTCACAAAGAGTACATTAGTACATACATATGTAAGGAAGTTCTAGCCTAAACATTTTTCCAAAACTGAAACTGGTTTTGATTTTGGAGATACAAAGAAATATTGATATTATATTTGTACATCTTGGTTTGTATCCAAATCAAATCTGGGAACACTGAAGCAACAGAAAAATCTTGGCATTACTGGTATTATTTTTTGTGTGTGTGTGCTTAGAGATGCAGAATTTATGTGAATTTATGTGAAAGGTGCTATATATGATTCAAACACATAAAAATTGATGTTTTCTTGGAGAGCTTATGATCCAAATTTAAAACAAGAAAACGATCATCTATAAACTCATGAAATCACGTGCACTGGGTTATTTGATGGAGGAGGAGAATAGGAAGATCATGGCGTAGAAGATAATACAATCTTATGTAGCAGCTGGGACACTTGTTTTCTACCTGTGCTGCTTTACATGTGAGGCTCTGTAGGACAATCCATCCCCTAGCCACAAAGTCACACTGCTGTCTTCCCTGTCTAATGAAGTATATCAAGTCTAAGAAGAAGATAGTGTAAAACCAAGATGGACTGTAAGAATCTGAATGTATTAGCCTTGATAGAGAGATAGATCTATGTATTTATGAGGTCTGTTGCAAAGATGTGACTTGCATTCTTGGATGCATGATAGTTTTGAATGTCATTTAGCAACTTCACATCATTCCAGTGTTTGGTAGATTAAAGGTCTGCTAATTAAACTTTCATAAATCACTGTGCCTCCAATGATGAAGGTTTTCAGATTTACACAGGAAAAGAATTATGTAACATATGCAAATATATCGGTACGTGATATGTACTGTAGCCACTTTAATTGGTATGCTTTCCTTCACTATTCACTTTTTTTTGTTCAATTTTTAAAATTCCAGAAGATACCTTTCCAGTATATAACTTGCCCATCACATCTAGACAATAATTAAGCATAAACCTATGAAAGGATCTGAATCACTTTAAACTTATTTAAATGTCTTCTTCTTAGTTAATATGGTATCTGTTAATATGGTAAGACATATCTATAATGGTTTATTAAATATCAAGGTATTGTAATGGAATTTCAGAGAGACCCTTAACTACTGCAGAGTTGAAATTGTATTATAATATCAAGAAAAATATGAGACTATTGTTTTTGCATTGAAAAGAAAAGAAGAGTTCACACATAGTTTGGTTTCATGTTTATAACAGAAGGGGCGTGATAAGGGGATAGGAAAACAAGTATGACTGCATGATAGCTGCAGGAATAAATGTTTCACGCAGAAGGGCTTTCCTAGGTACATGATATTTTTAAATGAAAGACTTATAGTTCTGGACATTTCTTTCTTCTGATCTCTCCAAAGACTGTTGAGATTTACAAGACAATGCGACGCCTCCTGGTTGTTTCCATCTTTACTGTTAAGTATCACTGGCTGATTTAGACTTGAGTAGAAAGTGAATAGGAAGAAACATTTTTGTAAAGATAAAGGGGAAAATGCAGTAATCCCTTTATACAAGTGGATTAATTTGCATTTCTGTAAATCATTTCATGAAATGTAAATTAATGCAGAATTTTAGACTCAGTATGTGCCCATTGAATTCAAACGTGTTATAAAAATTCTTGCAGTGAGACTCATTTACAGATCTCAGCTCAGTGCATTTCTAACTGTTCACGTAGTAGAATGTGTTATACATTGCTGTCAGATGTAATGGCACTAACACTGAGCACAGATTATAGCTCTACTGGGTAATGTGTCATAGTACAAGAAAGAATATGAGGAGGTGTACTCCGGCCGATTCTGCATGATTGAAATTAAAGTAAATAATGCTATTGACTTTACTAGAAGGACGACTATATTCAGGTGTATGATAGTCATACAGCTAGGAAAATAGGATGTTCTAATGTGAACAAGGAAAGTCTGAACTGTACAGTACGTATTAGATTGTAGCAATTACCCAGATAGGCAAGTCATGCAGTAGTTTTAGACAGACTGTGGCTAGGCTTTTGAATCAACAAAATAACTTCTGTCTGAATCTTTTCTTACTAGAAATTACCTGCGAATTAGGTAATTAGTTTTTGACCAACTGCTTTAAAAGGCAAAGCATAAATTAAGGGCTATATGTATATAAATGTATATGCATGCATGTAAAATATCTTCTATAGTTTATCAGTCAATGAAGAAGTCATGTCTTTTTTGAAACAGTACTTGTTAAGAGAAAATGTCAATTTTCTGTTAGATTTATGCTAAAATTGCTGTAATATTCCAGTTCAAAAATTGTAAGAGAACAGGTATTATCTTCAGTAGTTTAGAAACAACTTGGTGGATGATTTAGTTATCACATGCTTCTGGCTTTCTAATTATATAAGAATCAAGATATAAGCTTAGATAAGGTTATTGCAGACATTGTAGTGTTTAGTTGATTTATACCATTTGATATATAAAACAAGAACATAAGCAATTGAAAGCCAGACCAAGTCTGTGAGATATATCTAGACTCTCTGGAAAAGATAAAATGTGTGAGCAAAGTGCTTGTTCCTAGTATACAAAAATGAAGATTTTCACATTGATATAGAACTTGTTTTATATGTTACAAGGATTTAGCACTGTGATAAATGTCTAAGAGATATATAGAGAGGACTCTATATTTTAATTTCATCATTGGTACTCTTCATGCTTAAAATTAGGCATCTCAATTACTTGATCGTGAGGGTGCATTTATGATGATTCACTTATGAAAAGTTTCTGCATAATGTAAAAAATGCCTCATCAAATAGCATCATTATTTTTCATGTTTAATATGTGTTTATTGAGCATATTGACATTGGAACAATGCTATTGCTATCTCCTAAATACCACTTCTCTGTTTAGAAGTTTCTGTAACAAAGTATTTCTTTAAAAGCTAAAGGTCTTTAATGATCTATATCAAACCCTAGACTGCTATTTCAGAGACTGAATACAAGAGCATTGGACAGCTAGCCATCTAGTTTATTTATTGTGTTCACTAATGTTGCTACTGTTTCTGAAAGTAGTAATGTCTTTTTGCTCCCAATATATCAGAGTAAAATTTTTCATCTTTTCTTAAAGAGCAATACCATCTAATGCAAAATTTCAAGCCTTCCCCCATAAAATGCCATCTCTTCTTATTATGTTCTTGGGGGCACAAAGAACAATGAAATCAATCTTCATAGTTCTCCTGATGAAGGTTTATTATCCTGTAAACAGGACTAGGGGATATAATATGTTTTGCTTAGTTGTACAGCTCTACAGTACAGCTTTTTGTATATTTTTGTGGATTTACATTATTTCTAAGTGCTCTTGATGACTATTTCCATAATGGCAGATGGATAATGATTTACATAATTCAAATATATTTTCCCAAGGAAAATGAAAAGAAAGTAGATTAGGTAAAATATTGAAAAAATGATGATAACATCTACAGGGAGCTAGGAATATTAAAGAGCAACTGAAGGTTTCATGTGGAGGAATCCATATAATCTTTTCCTCAAGGAGTTCTGCTTTGGAAAAAGAAAGTGATACTCTTGCATTTTTTTGGGCTATAGCTAAATAAGTTAGTTTTAACTCAGCGTCTCATCCTATGGCTTTGGGCAGTAGTGAGCAAGTGCACAGCATACATAATTTCTCTGTAATAGAAATACCTTCTTTTCTGAGTTCTGCTATTTATGTTTCTGTTCAGAAACACCTCCTTTTATTTACAGGAAAGAACATGCTATGAATCAACTCTTTTTCCAGGTTTTATTCTTAATTTGAAAAACAGCAACAGAACGGATTTACAAATGATTTTATGCCAATCCTCTAAGAGTATATTTCATACAGTTTCCTAAAATGAAGCTGAAAACAATTAATAATGTACACTAGCAGCATAAATAAAAAAGCATAACGGAGACAGACAACCATATACATGACAATCATTACTTTAACAAATACATGCTAGAACACAGCATTCCCTAGACGTATAAAAGGAAATTAATATTGTGAAGCAAAGAAGTTTATTAGGAAGAACTTTTAAACTACTGTTCAATTTGTGCAAGAACAAATTACTGCAGGCCTGAAAATGCATTGTGTGGAGTGATGCCATTATTCTTTATATACAGAATGTCTGTATATCTAATGTGACATCCTGTACTGGGGTGGGGGATACACATGCATATGCATGGCAACTTCTTGATTCCTTGTCTGGAGACTCATCCTACCACTTCAATAAAATCCTACTGAGCTCTTATAGGACATTTCATAGTGTAAAACTTCATGCTGCCTGAAGTCAGGCTCTGAAGTTTATAGTCATGGCTTCAGATGACGTTGTCTCCAGGAAGACATTCTTTCAGTTCAAAAATCTGAATTCCCTCTGAGTGCTGCATTTCTTACCAGCCTTTCTTTCAGTTTCCTTCTAGTGATCTCCTACACTCAGTCTAATTAATTTTTTCTGTAGGATACCCACACAGAGGGCCTGATGGATGAAAATTATTGTTCCCCAGAAAGGCTCAGCCTTCCTGTTAGTATTCTACAGCTTATGGTAGGTACTGTGTAATAACAGCAAGACCTCCAGGTGCACTATGTGACTACATATATCCATTAGAGATTTTATCTGTCCTATCAGACAGTAGACATACAGAAGATGTACATAAACCTTCAGAACCATCTGTAAAAAAACTTATCTCTTGGATCCCTTGATTCTGACACTCAGGATGGCTGTTAAGTCTTACTTTGAGCCGCTACCAATCTACATACTCCTGTACCCACCTAAGAAAGTGATGTTCTTGCCTTAAGTAATTTCTGGCAAGAAAGGAGGTTAGATACTTATGAAGGTTTCCAAATTCCATCTAAAACAAGAGAGCATTTTTTTCCCCCAAAAGTACAATCTAGTCCCTAAGGTACATTTATGTGCCTGCACTGAGCAACCCCAATGCAAAGACCCCTTTTGTTTTAAGAGTAGTCCTGAAGAGTCTCAAACTCATGGTTTTGATATTTAATATCCATAGTATAAATTTCACCATTCAAAGGCTCTCAAACTGCATACTGGGCTATGTTAGCACTTTTGATGAGACAGGAGTACTTCCCCATCTCAGGGTATTGGGTATGAAACAACTTCTAATGCCAGTCATCCTTGTTGTGCATTTGGGAAAATGACCTGCATATTTGCAGCCCCTTGTGTTTATCTTGTCCTCTGGAACCGTTTTGTTTCTTAGATCCTACTTGCAACTATGCTCATGTCTGTATACCCCTTTGCTGAATACATTGTTCACACACCTATATCAAATTTTGTCTGGCCATGCTATGCTATTATGGTTTTGCAAAATAGATATAGAACATTGTTAATTGTAGTATTTTAGTAGGCTTATATTCAGGTTCCAGACAAGCTAATATTAATTATATACTTATTAGTATATTTATAATTTATTAGCATCACAGACTTCTGTTTTGGCTACAGTAGCAAGTATAAATATAAGTATAAACAAAGTCATAATTAGTGCAGTATATTCAGCACACCCTAAACAGTCATCAGGAGGCAGAGGAAGGGATTGTATGATGGATGCAGATCATAGAATCATAGAATCATTAAGGTTGGAAAAGACCTCTAAGATCATTGAGTCCAACCGTCAACCCACCACCACCATGCCCACTAAACCATGTCCCTAAGCACCTCATCTACACGTCTTTTAAATACTTCCAGGGATGGTGACTCAACCACTTCCCTGGGCAGCCTATTCCAAGGCCTGACCACTCTGTCAGTAAAGAAATTTTTCCTAATGTCCAATCTAAACCACCCTTGGCACAACTTGAGGCCATTTCCTCTCGTCTTATTGCTAGTTACTTGGCAGAAGAGACCAACACCCACCTCGCTACAACCTTCTTTCAGGTAGTTGTAGAGCGTGATAATGTCTCCCTTCAGCCTCCTCTTCTCTAGACTAAACAGTCCCAGTTCCCTCAGCCAACCTCATAAGACTTGTGCTCCAGGCCCTTCACCAGCTTTGTTGCCCTTCTCTGGACACGCTCCAGCACCTCAAAGTCCTTCTTGTAGTGAGGGGCCCAAAACTGAACACAGTAGTTGAGGTGCGGCCTCACCAGCGCCGAGTACAGGGGCACGATCACCTCCCTACTCCTGCTGGCCACACTATTTCTGATACAGGCCAGGATGCCGTTGGCCTTCTTGGCCACCTGGGCACACTGCTGGCTCATGTTCAGCCGGCTGTCAACCAGCACCCCCAGGTCCTTCTCCTCTGGGCAGCTTTCCAGCCACTCTTCCCCAAGCCTGTAGCGTTGCCTGGGGTTGTTGTGGCCCAAGTGCAGGAC
>VZTQ01005022.1:22721-41803 GCA_013400755.1 Pelecanoides urinatrix
CCCCATCCCGCGGGGGGGGGGGCGGGGGAGGGGGTGGGGGTAAGCGGCTGTGTGGCGTTTATTTTCTGCTGGCTGGGGTTAAACCACGACACCACCCTAATCTTAGAGGGATGGACATTCAGTTGATCTCCAGTTAGAACCACATATCCTATGTAGTGACCAAACTGTGGTGTTTAGTAATGTACAATGTTGACAGAAGTCCATCATTGTGAGAAGCTAGTAGTATAATTTTTGCTCAAACTTCATTGCATTTCAGATATATGGTGAGGAGACACATAACATCTTAGAAAGGCACAGTGTTTTTGTTCACAGAAGTAGTGTCTACATAGTGCAGTATTTAGTACGGGGAGATCTTTCCAAGCATTTGCTTTTTATTCAGTGTTTGATCTAACATAAAAAGCAAAGCAGAACTCGGGGTAGGGACCAGAAAACCAAACCTTTCTTCTCCATGCTTGATGCTTCACCTAAAAGGTTGAAGAGTGTGCTATACATTTGACTTCTGGGTGCTTGATTCTTGTTTTCTTGCCTATGCAGCAGCCCTGCTTCCCCAAGAATTACGGATGGTGCTTCTAGCTCTGGCTATGTTATAATTTAGAGGATAAGACATTTGGGAAGTAGGTAAGGTAAGCTGAATTCCTCTCAGGTTTAGGAAGGAAATGATCCCTGAATACTCACTTCCTAGATGTGTTCTCTACCTTAGTGGCTATTATTATGTAAATGTGGACACTGTGGCCATCAGCATTTTAAAAAGATTAATAGTTGCCCAGTTTTTTATCTATCTACAGTAGACAACCCAGTGCTCTGAATTCAGAATAGACGAGTTTAATAGCAACCTTTTGTCAGGTGTCTAAATTCAGGAGGGAAAACTTCCTCCTCCATCAATATCTCTGACTGGCACACTCGAGGTGACTCAGTGCTCAAAATTCGGGGACATATAATTCGGGCATAAAATTCTTTGGAGACATATAGCTTTCACCAGAGACAATAATGGCTGTGCTCCTAAGAGAGGTGTCTGAACTACCCATCCAAATCTAAGGAGGGTGAGCAAAATATATGCTCTGGTTCTGGACACGTGTCTCTGTGACACAGTGAAAACATTTGTCAGTGGTTTCTATTTATTTTGCAGTGCAATGAATAGTTCCTCCCACTGCAGCCAAATGCCAGAAGGAGCAGGGCTCCAAACTGCAGTATCTTCTGCAGTCTCAGTATCCCTCATCTTTGCTCATACTAAGCCTTAATACCAGGTCCTTTTGATCAGAGAATAAAACCACTTAGCCTCGGTTGCCCTTGTGTGCAAGTGTTCACAAACATTCCTTGTGCCCACCTTCCACACCCAACCAAAGCATTTGCCCAAGAATATCCCATAAGCTTTTCCTAAGCAGCTCATTTAAATGTTTATTGCAGTGATACTCAGCATTTACATAACTATTATATGCATTATATAGCACTTCAGTAAGAATGACCTGTGGGGTCAGCATTTCTTGACAGTTAATGACTATCCAGAGGAGTTTGCCCCTAAAGCAAGGTAGTCATTAACTGTGAGAAAATATTAATCCCAGAGGCCATTATTTATAAACCATACAAAATTAAGAATATATAAAGTACCATTTTCCTACATCTGCTGCATCTCATGCTTTCTATGTGATGCTGTTTAAGTAATTTTCTAGCAGTTAATGACTGATATTGTAACAATAGGAAATCATGGCTTCATTTTTAACATCCCATTACCCTTATAATAAACTTTGAAGTTCATCTTCCTTCCCTCATTTTTCCTTTAACAAAATCTTTGTCAGTTACTGATTGAAAAGCCCAAATAATTGACATTTTAGGTGCCATCTTAACTTTGTATCTTTAGTTTCTTTGTTAAAGTTAAGATGTGTGAATATGCAAGGCTTGTTTTTTTCCTTTTCTTTTGTAAAAGCTTGCTTAAAAAAAAAAAAGATACCCAGTTTCCATGCAGAATATCTTAGTTCAGTTCCATATCACACAATTCTAGCTCCAGTTCAGTCTGTGTAAAATGTCTTGCTTAAATATCTTTGGTATGACTTATTTACCAATTTGGCTCTTCTTCTTTTCCTGAAATTTTTGTAATTCAATGCTTAAGTAGTGTACTGTTCTTATGGTGATTCCTTCAGGATGAATTTCAGCTTACGTGTTGGAGGTTAGTAATCAAAATGTAGTTTAGCTGTGCGGCTACTTGTATCTTTAGTCTCTCTCTTTTTTCCATTAGAAATCTTAAATATTTCAGATTTCTTTAAATTATATGTTATAAATTTCTCATATTAACCAGATACATTCTGAATTTTGTCCTTGACAAAGTTAACTACTCCTGGATAAAGGCATTGTACAAACAGCTTTCATATATTGTATCAATGAAGCAACATTTTTACTATTCCAAATTTTGACACTTCTTGACAGTATTCTTAGAACTGTATCTAACTGTGAAGTTTTTGTTACACAGAAACTTCAGGGATTTACATTTCACAGGCTGATAAAAAACATTTTGTTTCTTCAGTAATTGATGGAATGTCTCTACCTGGATATTTTAGTAACTGAAGACACTGTTATTTATTATTCTGAGGAGTGTTTTGAAGATGGAGGTCTGTCAATACGGATCTGCAAATATTCTCAGTGCATTATTCAGGTATTTTTGTAAATTGCCCACAGTCTTGTGTTTGGTATTCCAATACAACAGTGTAGTAAAACTAGTCCAAATTAATTTCAGTGCACTGGAGCAGCGGACACACTTCACTATACCTTTTTTAATAGATTTGTTCCATTTCATTCCTTCTTATTCAGTGATTTATTTGATGTGTATATTTGCAGGCTATTACTGACTAGAAAAAACTATAGGTAGTTAAAAATAATCCATTGCATAGTGACAGAAAGATGGATTCTCAGCATTCTTGCAGTCATGACCTTTTATTCTGCAAGAAAATGTACTTCCCTTTTGATAATCTGAATTGAAATATGTTAACATTGCTGAGTGAAACATTAGGATGGCTAGCACTGAAACACCCAATACCAAAAAAAACATTTATATTTTTTCTTATTTGAAGTATTTATTATTGAAAATAGCTACTGATCAGAAATAATTTAAACACAGTGGAGATTGATTTGAATTTTAAACCTGTAGAAAAAAATTATCACAAGCTTAATATTAAAAGCATTATATGTGTGCAAGACGAATGGTAATGGGGAGATGCTCTGAGCATGAGATAAAACGTAATGGCATTGAATGGATCATGAAAACAAATAAATATAAAATTAAATCATATAGGAAAAAAAGAGAATAAAATGAGATCTGATTCAGTGATTAATTGTAGCCAGGTAGCTTTTACAATTTCAGGATTTTGAAAATACGGGAAAGGAGCTTACTGATGAAGGTAGTTAGTTCCTTCTCATTCCATTCATGTACCATGCTGCTGAAAAAGGGCCAGGCAAATAAGAAACCTGTTATCCTCAGAAATTATCTGGAGTACCTGCTGAAGGAATATCATGGTCTTTGGTATTTAAACATTACTTCTTCATGAAGCTGAAGAAAACAACATTAAAATCACCTAACACAGGTAGCAAGGTGTGAGAGGTGAAAATTCACTAAGGATGTACTTAAAATATCTTGAGGCTTAATAGGTTGAAGTTGTTATGGAAACTTTGGGTGAGTTTTTTAGACTACGCTAAGATGTAGAGTACCCATGTTGTTGTCTTAATTTATGATAAACTTAAGGGATTACCCTTTGAGCATGCTTGTGAAAGGAGAGAAAGCATGGGAACTGTATAATACATCCATGAAAATACAGTGTATATCTATTGACTTCAAAGCAAGAATAAATTACTTGAAAACATGTCTAAACAAACACAGTGCAAGGCAAAATTTAATGACCTGCTTGTACAAAGATTAAGATCATGGAACCTAATAGCATTTTCTGGCTAATAGTGAGTGAAGTTACCAAAATCTTGAAATCAAACCTCTCTTTTTCAACAGCTTTTCTTTCTATTGGTGCTAAAACTTCAGGGAAATTACTGTTTGCTTATTAGATGTCTGTAGAGGCAATATATTAAGATGTAGAATGCTTCATATAAAAATCAACCTGCATGCATAGGACGTTGTAAGAAGACCCCTAAAGAACCAATCGATTTGTAAATATATTCTTTGCTTTTCCTGAAGATAAGTCTTTTCCCAATGTCATATTGTTCCTGCTAAAACAAAAAAAAAAAAGTGGCTCATTGTTTGACCTAATGAAGACAGTTGTAATAAAATGAATGGTTTTGAGCAGTAATCTTCAAACTTTTAACTGACTATGGATCACTTTTAAGTATCAAAGTTTATCATGACTATCTAATCACAGTGTTTATTTGAGAACATTTTGAAAGTGATTGTATTCTGCAGATTAGCTAGAGGCTTCAAGCTATGGGTTGCAGTCCATTGAATGAAAACTAGAATATTGAAAGTTGTTCTGTGCAGGAAAGGAACCAGAGGAACCCTTAGGAAAAAAAATCACCCTATTAAATAAATCTAAGTGCAGAAAATGTTGCAAGTAAATATTACTATCTGAATTCTTATCAAATAGATTGGGAGAAGATTTGCTTAGAAAGGAATTTAAAACAGATGCAAAGCCAATTAGTCCTGAACTTTAAGTTCAGAATAAACTGATGTTTGCTTCATTAAGCACTTACCATATTGAAACTTGGATAGTAAACTCATAACATGGTTAACATATGTTGTTACAACCAAGGAAAGGCCAGATGTGAAGGAATGCATTTTGTTTTACTGGCGTTTCATTTTCAACTGTACAGGAAATTTTATATAAGCAGGAGCATCTATTTAACAGTCATATTAAATTGCAGTGCTGTTTTGTCTCTCAGCAACTGGTTAATTCAATCAGAACACATAGATTTTTCATCAGTCTTTAATTTGCTTAATTTCGGTGAGCTGTTGTCTCAGAATTTTTCCCATCTTTCAGCCCTGTGACTACAGTATTGATGCCTTGTTCTATTCTTTCTCTGTCATTTCCATTTCAATATAGATTTTATAGTTCATTACCTGTCAATCAGTTTTAAATGGTGCAGTGTTCATTTTATCATGTTCTGTAAAAGTTGCATGCTTTTTTCAGTGTCTTACATTTATTTTAGTTTGAGCTCTATTTATTTCTCTAAGTACTGCTGCTATCTATAGCTATGTTCATTTTAATGTGTATTTATTTTAGCAAATGCAGTATTTTGTTTCACATTGCATTCATTTGGCATGTTTGTTCAAGCAAGTGAATTCTGACTCAACAGCACTCTGAAACTTCCTTATCTGTAACAAATAAATTTTTCCATAATATTTTTATTTGTCATAGGGCTTGAACGGTTACATTTTCAGTCTTTGTCATAGTTTCCCTAAAACAGAAACAGAAAATTAACACAGAAATAAATACTGTATAAGAAGTTTCTGGTTTTGGCTCTTCTGAACATGTGGGGCATGTCTTACCTCACAAAAGAACCTCTGCAATTTCCAGGCCAGATAAAGTGACTTTAGTTATTTACTAGAAGATTTCCCTTGGTGGTATTTTCTGCTCACATTAGGCTACTCACTTTGGTCTCCACAGTACGCCATTATGTTATGGAGTGTTACAGGGAAATTGTGTAAACAGAGACAAAAAGTCTTCTTACATCTACTGATGCATGAAAATCTGAAGGTTTCATGTTTGCTTGTTATTTGTATTGCTAGTGACTTTCTACATTCTGTGAGACTTTTACAAGATGAGATTGTGGACAATGTAAATAGTATTCAAATTAGAAGAATCACGAAATTATTTTGAATTAGTTCATGTCAATAACTATTGTCAATAGTTAAGAATGTTTATTCAGTCTAGGTCAACTAGACTGCTCAATGCCAGCAGTGTGACCTAAAACTGTTGTATACTTTGTGGTGATTACAGGTTATTGTCTTATTTCTGTCCTAGGTCCAGCATGCCATCTCTGTTGTCCAGTGGTAGAGTTAATATTTTTTAAAACTTGTTGCCTTCCTTTTCTGGAAGCATTTTTTCTCTTGAGACTAAAGGCAAGAACAAAAGTGATTGTGAATTCTTGGAGAAGAAGATGGCATGGACAGTTTCTGGGGAAGTTAGAAGTATATATCAGCTGTTGGGGGATGTATCAGTTCTTCTCCACTCAATTACATAGATCAAGTGAAAATGGAAGCTTGAATATATACTTTTAATGAACAGTCATTCAGAAACAGGATTAGCTGTTGTCACCTTCATTAATGCACTGCAGCATAACAACTATTAAAACAATAGTTTTAATATTGTTACTTGCACTAGTGAGTTGATATAGCTATATTTCCTTACTTTCATCTATATATGTACACTAGAAGTAAACAAATGTCTTCAGACTTGACAAAGTACATTAATGATATTTTTTTAAAATATTCATTATTCATACTACTTTTTTTTAAAGTATTTTGCAATGAACCTGTATTAAGCTAGTATTTTTCTGTTTTATCATAAGACTAGGCTTTTTTCATTCAGTGTCACTACAGTGCATGTCTCATTGCCCAGTCCTGGAAACTGTCACATTTATCCTAATTCTCAAAATGTAGACTCTGGTCTAATGTATTACTGAAGCACTTGTTTAGCTTTAAGCATGAGAAGACTTATAAAATTCACTGCTTTGTTTGTAAACTGAGTGCTTATTATTTTTGTTGGACCATGCCTATAATTCATGATCTCCATTTAAGAAATTAAATAATTAAACCGCTTGTAATTCAACAAGATTGTATGAAAACTAAGAGTTTGTACTAATATTTTCTCTGCTTCAAGGAATTCATAAAGGCTGCTAATGCTGTCAAATTTGTTTTTTCATTATAGGAAGAGGAAAAAACATTACTCATTTTTCTTTTCTCTGATGAACAAAAAAGATAAATAAAGGCCTTTATATTAGCAGGAAGTGCCATGCAATGGGAAGGGCTCTAAAGTGAAGTAGCTGACATGGAAAACAGGGTATTCTACACTATGTACATTTCAAGGGGTTAGCATTCAGTCCTGTGGACTGAACAGCTGTAGTGGTTGTAGCATATTGAGGTTTATTTCAGTGGTGCATCTCTCAGTTTATTTTCATTTAGAAGGCATTGAGCTTGTGCATTCCAAGATCATTTACAGTGAGAAGTACATTATGTTAAGTGGAAACAATTCAGAAATTTTTATTGAAAGCATGCTACTGATCTGAAATGTAGACTCACTCGAACTGCAGCCATTGAAACCAACCTACTCTGCAGAAAGAAAGAAAAATGAATTGACTATTGTGTTTCCTGTTCCGCCATGCAGTGAGTGAAAGATGGCATGATATCTACTTCTTCTGTTTATAGATAATAATAGAGAGAAGCACATCATACGAAAGGGAAACAAGTGACCTATTAGGCCTTAAGCTTGTTTCAATTCACAATGAGGAATAAAAGCACAACTGAAAATTCAGAAACTATGATCATGTGTTGTAATCTGGAAGGCTACTAGCTGAAAATGTGAGTGAACTTAATCTATGAATTTTTTCCCATGCAGAATACCTAGAAGATATAAATAATACACCAAAATCAACTCAAGGAATTTTGAGAAATCTGTTTTGGTGAATTCCTTCTCCAAAAATAAAATATTACATACTATTTTAGGAATAATAGGGAGGTATATTTTGGACACTGTGGCTTTTTAAAGAGAAGTTTTCTAACTTTTATAACAACATAGATTGTAGTACTATTATATTTATTACTGTTGGGAATGAATTTTAAGAGATGCAGAGCACCACCCCAACAGTCTTTTGGAAGAGGCTGGGAAGAATAAAGTTTTTCATACTAGCATAAACACATGCATGTTATATTTTAGAATAATTTTGAGAAAGAAAAAAAAAAGGGAAAAAGACTCAGACTGTAAATATATGTTTGATTAATGTGTCAAAAACTGAAGAGGGAACTGTTATAAAAAAGGAAAGGGGGAATAAAAGTTTTAAAATTTAATATACCATCCCTTTTCTCCTTAGTTGCTGCTGTGCAACATTCTAGACCTTCAGTGTCATCTAAGTATACTACAAATATATTGACTTTTTCTGAATGAAAATATCTTTCCTCACTCCTGATGCTGGATCAGCAATTATTATTGCTGCTGATAAAAGATGTATGCTACTATTACAGGTTCTTTTCAGGTTTAATCCCAAAAAATTAAGAATGCTTTTGATCCTATCCTAGTTGAAAATTTGTCTGTAAGATAATGTAACATATTGTTACAGTGAATTGTCAGTGTTATGAATTCATTGTTGGAAGAAGTATGACATTGGTGGAAGGGGTTCTTCCCCCTCACTTGTGGGTTTAACTGGAGTTAGTTTTGTAAGTTTGCTGATGGTCTGCTTTATTGTTCTTTTTTTATTTACTCACAATGCTAATTTTTTTTATACATGTTATTTTACATGTATGAGATAATTGTTCTTTATTTTCTTTGTTATCCCTAAAACAAGTTTAACCCAGCTCACAAGGCTGCTTTTCTGCAGTGACTGCTAACTTCTGTTTATAGCTCTAGGACCTCTGGTATGATGTGGTGTTTGTACTTTCAAAGAACCTGTTATCATCCTGTACTTTTATATATCACTTTTTTTTTTCTAGGATCATAGATACCTCACTCTGCACAGAACAACTATCTGCAGTTACTATCTACTAGTCATAAAAATATGTAGACATTATTAAAACAATAAATGTTCAACCACATAATTGCACAAAACTAAGCAAAAGCTAATACAAGTTAGATAGCAGTCACTTGATTGTTAAAAATCCGTGGTTGTCTGGAAATCCTGAGAAAGTCTAACAAGTCCTCAGGCCTTGCACTATTGAGCTAATACACCATTTCTGGGCCTGTTTCTAGAGATGGCAATATCTTATTTACAGGGCTATGTGCTCTATAAATTGAACAATTTCAGAGTCCTCATTCCTATCTTTTTTCTATCATCATTGCTGTGATTCCCTGGTTTTCTACTACTTATTCTTTTTCCTGCATTATTTTTTTGCTCAATGTTGATATAGCATTGTCATGGTTTAACNGGAAACCTGGACAAGCACACTTTTCATTTCCTAGATTTTGATGATTAGCTCCTTTTTTATCCTTTCTCTGCTGGCAGGGTCTTCCATTTTTTGTTTTCTTCTCCATATTTAATCACGACATATTTAATTACTGATGAACTCTGAGTACTAATTGGAAACATTTATTGTTTAACAAAAATTACAATAAATTACTCCTTCAGCCTGCAGTAGTTTTGTTGTTGTTGTTGTTGTTTTTAATATATTCCCCTCAGAAAACCATGAATCTACATTAGTAATAATCTAACACTATATTGCACTTATTATAAATAACAGTTACTAAAATGTACTGAACCATGACAAGAACTTTTATTTATAAAACTATAGTCATTGCCAGTTTTAGAACCTTAAAAAAGCTGTAAATACCAGGCACTTTTTATCTTTTTTAATCTCAATTTGCAGATGATGGTGAAGTTTGGAACATGGGACAAAAATTACTAACAAATATCTTTCCGTGTTCCTTGGTCATTTTCAGGAAAAAAAAAAAATTATATAAGAATGTTTACAGAACTGGAACCACTGGTTTACTAACGCCACACTATCATTCTTGGAAATACAACTCAAAATGCTTCAGTTTTGAAGATTAATGTATAGCTTGGAGCACCACAGCAGTTGATATAGCAGTTGTTATGAAGCTCTCTTTATTGTGTCAATAGGGTGCAAAAGATTAAAACAATAAAAAAGTGATGATTCTAAATTCTTTCATTCTTCTTATAGCTCAGTTAATACAGCTTAGTTACCTTTGAAGTTTTTAATATTCCAAAATCATCCTTAGTTATGCTTTATTATAAAGAGGAAAAAAAGGGTTGTGATGGGGACCCTATGAAACATTTACCACTATCTTGAGGTGATTGAAAACAACAGACAGTAACAAGTAAGAGTCTGTCTTTGTTAGAACTCATACTAAGAAGTATTATAAGTGTTTTTGTGACTAGCTTTCTGTATAATGGCATTGCTGCTTCAAGTACCTGTAGCCTATTGCTATAAATAATGATAGGCAATCAAACAAATGTAACCAAGTCGCTTGACCAAGGTATAATGTCTTTGGGCTATTTTAGCTATTTGAGTTTATTTTGAAGGGTAAGGCAAAAAAAAAAAAAGGTATGACTGAGAAAAAGAAAGAGAATTCGTGTCTCTGCTGGATTTCGTGTGTCTGCTGAAGATTTACAGAGAAGTTTTATTGTTCAGGCTGTGAATTAGTGCCTGATCATAAAACGTAGGTCATATAGCATTGCTGTATATGAGAATGCCTTCGATGCTATTTGTTTGCCTATGGACATTTTTATGGTACTAGCTAACTTAGTATCTGAGCATTTAACAGGAAGCAACGCGAAATAGAGTTATGTTTGTGTTTCTACTTTACATAGCAAAAACTGAGCAATGAAAAATTATAAAGATACTTCTTTTTCATTTTTAAAGTTGCCTCTGCTAAAAAAGGATTGCCATTTTCCCAGTTTGACACCAGGGTCTTACTGCACTGACCCTCTAAAACATGAGATGAAGGTAATGTTTATGATACTCACTCATCCTCTGGGCTAACTGTGGATGTGGGATGAGCATGATGGCATGACGTGGCACAGTGGGTTTCTAGAATTGATGCTTAACCATCATTCCTTACCCATTTCTATATCAATGAGTCTGCCAGGAGGTGTGAGGACTTAATGTGGCCTTTCAGGGCAAATTAAGTGCCTCAGTTTTTAGAGAGGATGTGAAGGAGACAATCCAGAATACTTTAGTATTACTCTTGCCATGTGTTCCATCTCCCTTTTTCATAATATTTTTCTAATTTCTTTTCTAAATTTTATTCCATTTTTCCCATTATTTCCTCCTCACACTTTTCTTTTGTCACTGTTGATAAAATAAATCCCAAATTGGCTAGATCTTCCAGAAGGTTTTCTATTAAGTGAGCATATGCAAAACACCAGTAGAACATGGAACTTATAAAGCTAGATTTTCTTAAAATATAAACTAAAGCAGGTAATTTTTTAAATATAAAAATTCAGATCTGCTGGCTAAGACAGACTGAAATTAGGAAGATTTGGATACAATCTCTACTTTTCCTACTCTGTCTTTACAGGATGAGTCTTTGCTCCATTCTTTTTGTCCTTTACAGCACAACAGGACCACAGTTGGGTGTCATCAGACTTCAGCTAGTGCACTCTGAATCCCTGTTCTCCCTGTTACCTTGAGCACTTGGCTAGTCACCTCCGCCCTGCTCTTTTCAGCAGTTTCACAGCCTCTACTTGCCCATGATATCTTTTGGCTGTCCCACTCTCTTGTTTTCTACATCCACTTTAGAAGACCCACCCTGAAAAGTTTAGACTTTTGCAAGGAAAGCAGAATTTCATCTTTCCAGAAGTTTCTATCTGACAGCAAGGAAAGACAAATAAGCAGCTTTCTCAGTTTGCTGCACAACCACACCTTTTTAAAGAAATACTGTGTAACAAGGTAAGCAAACAAACCAAAGCAAACCAAAAAAGCACTGTCATGGTCATCTTTCATCTGACCTTTTGGAAACATTATTACTCTACTATATTCAGTGGTTTAGATGACTTAAAATATGGCAGGAAGGAGAAGGTAAACTAGGGCAACTGAGAAAAAATGGGAAGACATACTCTTTTTTTCTCCTGAAAGGGCAATCTTATCAGCATGTTCTCAGCTCCTCTTTAAGCGAAGAAGCCTAGAAATGGCTTGATTTTTAAATTTTTATTCCTAGGACAAGTCGAAGCAACTGAGGAACAGAGAGAAACTACGATACATTGCTGGATTTGTTTTGATTAGGACCTAGGATGAGAAGAAATGGCCTCAAGTTGTGCCAGGGGAGGTTTAGGTTGGACATGAGGAAAAATTTCTTTCCTGCAAGAGTGGTCAGGCCTTGGCACAGGCTGCCCAGGGCAGTGGTGGAGTCCCCATCCCTGGAGGTATTTAAAAGACGTGTAGATGAGGCGCATAGGGACATGGTTTAGTGGGCATGGTGGTGTTGGGTTGACGGTTGAACTCGATGACCTTAGAGGTCTTTTCCAACCTTAATGATTCTATGATTCTATGATAAGTCATTATTTTCAAGTCTGGTGTAGCTTAAACTGTTGCTGAACTAGATAACTTCAGATACAGGTGAACCTGATCAAGAAGTGGATCAAAAATGTGAAGGCTACATCACAGTTTCAAATATTTATTCATTAAAATCTTATTATGCAGTCATCAGGAGGAGTATGATACTGGTGGAAGGGGTTTTCCTCCTCACTTGTGGATCCACTTGCGTTTATTATTTTCCTTTTTACAAGCTTTTTTAACACAGTTCACTTGTTCGTTCTTAATTGATTCACATTTCCATGTTGCATTCAAGTTTTACTATACATGTGGTATTTTACATGTGCTACATATCTGGTCTTTGTTCTCTTTGTGATTACTAAAACCAGCTCAAAAAGTTACAGTCTTTTAATGACCTGTAAATAACCATCTATGATCATGCTTATAGCCTTGTGGCTTCTGAATTGTCATGTGCTTTTATTTTGAAGAACTCTGCTAACATCCTGTGCTTGTACCTTTGGGAACCTTGTTACAATCACCTATTTTCCTTTAACATTTATCAGCCTGCAAGTTTTTATGTTAGCTTGTTTTGTTTTTTTCTAATAAGACAACAAATATTTTATTATCACAGGCTAGTCATGCATATGTCCTTGTTCTGGGGTCTTTGAGTATCACAAGCAGTAACGCAGTATTGGAAGATTTAGATTTATATACATATAGAGACATTCAGACACAGAGCTCTGGTATCTACCTGCTGCAAGGATCTACTAACATCACTGGTATGGTATCGAACTTGTTCTGCTAGAGGCTTTTATTCATGGGACTAGACTACAGCACTTTGATGGAAGGCTATGATACTTGGTTTTGCTTTTTTGCTTTGGTTCACAACCTGAATGAAAAAAACAAAGAATATGTGCTTTGGTCAACACTGCTGCTTGGCTTGTAGAGGGAAAAAGTATGCTGTATAATGCTAAGTTTATTGTTACTTCATCTAGTGCCTTAAAGAAAGTCCCTAGCTCCAAAATCGATCTTTCCCTTCCACAAGAAAATAATTTTTTTTCTTCCCTGCTGAGTATGTGTCTTGCCCCTGAGTTCGTCTCTTCTTCTAAGTGAACCCAAAGAAATACCAAAAGGTTTTCAATATCTAATGCTATGTTCTATTATATTATGAACCAGAATGAAGTAACACTATCTACAGAGAAAACTGAGATCTTTTGTATGAGACAAAAAGAAATAAAGAAATCTGAAAATGTCTTTATGTTCTTCCATTTTATTATTGCAGAATGGATCTAGCAATTTTCAATGTAATTTCAGATTTTGCCAAGTGCACATTCTCCTTCCTAAGAAAAAAATTTTTGCCATTCAAGATGTGCTGGTTTTGGCTGGGATAGAGTTAATTTTCTTCACAGTAGCTAGTATGGGTCCATGTTTTGGATTTGTGTTGAAAACAGTGTTGGTAATACAGGGATGTTTTCATTATTGCTAAGCAGTGCTTACACAGAGTCAAGGCCTTTTCTGCTTCTCACACCGCCCCAGCAAGTAGGCTGGGGGTGCACAAGAAGTTGGGAAGGGACACAACTGACCAAAGGGATATTCTGTACCATATGATGTCATGCTCAGCAATACAAAGCTGGGGGAAGAAGAAGGAAGGGGGGGATGTTTGGAGTGATGGTGTTTGTCTTCCCAAGTAGCCATTACACGTGATGGAGCCCTGCTTTCCTGGAGATGGCTGAACACCTGCCTGCCGATGGGAAGTGGTGAATGAATTCCTTGTTTTGCTTGGCTTGTGTGTGTGGCTTTTACTTTACTTATTAAACTGTCTTTATTTCAGCCCACGAGTTTTCCCACTTTTCCGATTGTCTCCCCCATCCCACTGAAGAGGGAGTGAGTGAGCAGCTGTGTGGTGCTTAGTTGCCAGCTGGGTATAACCATGATGCAACTCCAAAGATTTTTTCTACATTAACATTTTAGTTTGGATCAGGACTGTGTTTTTAAAGCAACTTTCCCCATTGCCACTATTTATTGTGCTTTGGTTTATTTACAAAGTGGTCTCAAAAAGTACACAAACTAGATTTTTTTTTTTTAGATGACATTAGATTGGAAGATACATTTCAGAGGCACATACTTCTACTGCTAACGGACTTTCAGGTCATGGAGCAGACTAAATTTATGCTGAATTTATGCTGAATTTAGCATAATTTAGCATATATACTGCGGAGACCATATCCTTAGCACCAGGTTGCTCCACAGGTCTACTGCTGTTGGGCCATGCTAGCTGCTACTGGAGGAACAGCCTGTGGTGTTTGTCCTGAGAAACAGGAGTTTCTCAGAAGTGAGAGTTTCAGGAGTCCTGAGAAACTGAGTTTGTCGCTTCTCTTGCACTACAGTCTTCTTACTTATTGGTTTCACCCATTCTGATCCTTCAGTCCAGGAGCTTATCCCAGCCAACAATGTTTAATTACTGTGAACAGGCCATCACCCCCTCCCACCAGCTCCACAAACAGTCAGCAGTCAAAAGGAGTCAACTTACCCAAACTCAGCCTTTTGATGTAAAACATAACATGCTATAAATAACATACAGTAAATAATTAACAAACAAAGAGAAGAGATGCTCTCTGTCACAAGTGAAGTATTTGTTGGAAATCAAAATGTGAACTTTATGATTTGCTTGATTGAATTATTGGAAGTGTTATGGAAAGTGACTTAAAAGTCCTAGCTTCACTTAGGGGTTTTGGGTGAATTGGATATTTTGAGTCAACTGTCAACAGCTGGCATGCTTATGTACATTATGTATGTTTATATGCACAGATATTAAAATTTCAAATTATGTATATAACTCACTCTATATAAATTGAAAGTACACATAATGTGTATGTATATATGCTTTTAATTTAATGCACAACTCATAAGCTACCAAATCATTTGTATCAAAACCAAAAAAGTTGTTTCAATCCTCTTGTGAACCTTTTTCTGTTTAACATAGGCTTTCATTTCCACCTGTCTTCCTATGCAAGGGGAAACAAATGTGGAATGCCAGTGTCATCATTTAATGCATTTGATATACAGCAGTCTCTGTCCATACATTCCTTACAATATACCAACATTTAGAGAAATATTACCTTGAAAATGAAGGTTTTTTGCAATATTACTGTTATTACCTCCATAAGTACTGTAGCAAAACATATTTTATTCTTATTTTTTGAGTGATTCAGATTTGGGCATTGCCTTCTTGTAACAGATGGCTGAATGGTGATTCAGGATGATAATTAGTCTTTTGCATTTTCCAGCTAACCTTAGCTAGACACATTCCTCTGAGAGATGACTACACTATGAGTTTTTAAACACTAGCAGATATTCTCTAAAAGACTTTTGTAATGAACCCTTTATAAACAATAAAATCATGTTTAACTCTGGTATAGTAAACACAT
The DNA here is from genome assembly GCA_013400755.1 of Pelecanoides urinatrix. Lineage (NCBI taxonomy): Eukaryota > Metazoa > Chordata > Aves > Procellariiformes > Procellariidae > Pelecanoides > Pelecanoides urinatrix. The sequence goes on from VZTQ01005022.1 coordinate 38,277, forward strand.
GATACCAGCAAGACAGTAATTAACAGCACTGTGGCATTTTAAAGGAGTGATTTACATGTTTCAGCATTCTCTTACTGTGAGGGCTCTTCAAATGGAAATGCTTGCAGAAGTTCAGGGAAAGCTGCTAATGTGATGGACCTGTGGAATTTGCTTCTGGAGCTGGTCATTTATCAAGAGGTGAAGTAGAAGGGAGAAAATGTGGTAAAATGTGGTTTTATTGTAAATAAAACATAAACAGAGGGAAACAGGAAACAAAGGCTCAGAAATGTATTTTAGATAAGAGCCATGACTAAATCTGTGTGCAAAAGTACGTTTCTCTTCATACAAAAAGGATTTTATTGAAATGAAGAAACAGTATTTCTGTTTAAATAAGACATTGGTCCAAATATCTGATTTGCACCTATACCTCATTAAATAAACATATTTTGGAACCATGTCAGAAACAATTAATTGTTGAAGCACAGTGAAGCATCAGAGTATCCTGACTTAATACACCTTATTTGTGAGGAAATACATATTCCTATTCAAACAGAAGTGAGGCTGAAAAAGCTGTAGGGGAAAAAGGTATTCTACTCCTGGAACACATATGTTGCTTAGTAGGTATTTAGCTACATCGAGTAATGGCATTGATATAACCTTTGCTGTATACTTGTTACTTTTGTATGATGAGGAAGTGACATAAAAAGTACCACTATGCACAAACTTCGCATTATCAGAACCAAAAGAATGCCTGTTTTCTGTAAGTGGTTCATTATATTCTATATGATTCAGTTTTCTGTGACTTTGTGTAGCAGAGAGAAAGGTGATACATTCATATTTATGCACTTACTTTTAGTCAGATCTAACTCTTACCTTGGTGACCATGAGGACCATCCCCAGCAGACCTTTGTAATCCTCAATAAAATGCTCCCGAGTCTTGCTTCTCTCTCTCACTAAATGCAGATGACACACATGCTAGCATGAAGCCTGGCACACTAACACAGCGGAACTGGACATATACATCCAAAGCAGCAGCACACAGTGGAAGAGGAGATGTAATATGTCTGTACACTAACCTTCAGTGGGGATTTCCCTGATTATCTTGAAAGTTGCAGAGACAAGTATGTGGCTGAGCATGAAAAGCAAGACAGGAGGAAGTAACAACGTCCTTCACAAGTTAATAACCATTTTTTACTGTTTTCCATTGTATACCAGTTAAACATTCTCATCTTGTATTATCTTGATAAGGAATAACCTCTGTTGTTGGTTTGTAGGATATTTTCTCTTAAACTTGTGTTGTGACAAACATGCACAGATGCCTCCTGGAAAAGATTCTCTTGTGATCCCAAAGAACTATAAAGCATTAGAGCTGCCACTGTTTGTACTTATTTGATCCTGTTCTACCTAACAGAACAAACAAAAATATTATACTGTATTTAAGAAAATGAACTAAGTGAAATATCACTTAGTCACATTAAATGAGTGAAACCAAACTCACTGAAGCTGCTTTTGAAAACTGAAGCCAGAACTAATTAGGTAATTTCAAATGCCAAAATTCAAATACCTTAAACTGCTCTGCATTTTAAATCTGTATAATTTTTCTCCCGCAAAAATATTGTTAATTCTGGGCAGGCAATATTTTTTTCCATCAGTTGAACTTTGAAATTTAAGAAATGCTCCTTTTTTGTGGAAGTGTGAAAGTAGAACTTTTCAGAAAAAACATAAGGAAAAGTTGATAAGAAAATGTTCAGGTAGGTGATTCGAAATTGAGTGTCTGCATCACCTCTTTCACGTCCTGTTGGTGATGGTCATTCATTAACCTACAAAAAAGAATATTTCTGTGATCTAGCAATGTTAAAGAGGTAAGATTCAGACTGAATCTTGTTAAAATTGTAATTTACACAAAAGGGATGATACCAGGAGCAGATAACAGGAAAAAAACCTACCTCAATATAGTCACATGTCCAATAATTGGGACATTCACTTGGATTGTGGGATAATTGCTAATCAAGGACTGTGATATTTTATATCAGAAGAGAATTCATGCATCTCATCTCACCTCACTTTTTTTCCTCCTGTTTTGACTAGAAATTTCAGCTTGGATCCAGAGACTCTTTTTCAGTAAGTCAGCTTTCATAACTGATATATTTTGCAGTGAAGTTTAGTCTTGATGAATTAGGATTTTCTGACTACCACTACTCCTTAAAAAGAACAGTTGTGGAATGCTGAAATATTAGAACAGTTCTAACCCCAGTTCTAAGAACGTCTAACCAATTCTAGCTATTTAATTGGAGTAAAAGTTTTTTGTTTAGGTTACAGCAAACATGAAATATTGGTATGTAGGTAATTATTGCCCAAAGGAAGGGAAGAAAGTTGTAAAGGATCTTGATACTCATATCTTTACTGCAGATATTAATGATTTTCAGTATGATAAACTCAGATTGGAATGAGAGATTCACTCTGAGAAGGTAAATAGTAATACTCATGTTTTGAGTAACCTTGATCTTTTTGTAACAGCTCCATCAAAAATGCTCTTTTTCTACCATTTCCTATCATATCAGAAAACATTTCTTAAGAGAATATTGGATGTTGGGAACATGGTCTAAAATGCATATTTAAGGTGAACTCACATTTGGGTTAAGTATACTGGTCAAATGTTATTTTTCAAAGAAAATGAGCATGGGGAGAACTGATTCTGAGAGGTTAAAGAGGCTGAGCTAGAGGGAATGTATAAATTGGAGACTGATACAGAGCAAAGTGTGATTTGAATCTGCTTTATCCTTTCAGCACTGCAGGGAGTCAGTTAATTGACAATTTCATGGATGGCTTCTAGTCTTTGTAATTTTAGCAATTTACTGTCATGTTTACTATTTGCTTATTAAATATAAATATTGTGGCTTGTGGCTGCAGTCAGTAAAATACTTATTCCCTGGCATGCTTAGACACATTCTGAGGTGATTTCAGCATGAGACTTATTATATACATTGTTCACCACCGGAGGTCATTTTTTAAGGATAAGGGTCAGAGGTAGTAGCTAATAGGAAAGCATCTGTATGAAAGGAAGGTTATTTATCTGCAGGAAGTATTTTCAGTTTTGTTTTCATCCTGTCTCTCTGTATTTATAGAATCATAGAATCATAGAATCATAGAATCATTAAGGTTGGAAAAGACCTCTAAGGTCATCGAGTCCAACCGTCAACCCAACATCCCCATACCCACTAAACCATGTCCCTAAGCACCTCATCTATACGTCTTTTAAATACCTCCAGGGATGGTGATTCCACCACTTCCCTGGGCAGCCTGTTCCAAGGCCTGACCACTCTGTCAGTAAAGATGTTTTTCCTAACGTCCAGCCTAAACCTCCCTTGGTGCAACTTGAGGCCATTTCCTCTCGTCCTATCGTTGGTTACTTGGGAGAAGAGACCCACCCCCACCTCACTACAACCTCCTTTCAGGTAGTTGTAGAGCGTGATGAGCTCTCCCCTCAGCCTCCTCTTCTCCAGACTAAACAATCCCAGCTCCCTCAGCCGCTCCTCATAAGGCTTGTT
>VZTQ01005024.1:0-51029 GCA_013400755.1 Pelecanoides urinatrix
TTGCTGCTTTTACTTATTGCTAAATGACAGCTAGCATGACAGCTGTCCTTTATGTTTGTTATATATAAATGTTCTAATTTGCTAGAATACATACATTTGTGATGCTTCAGAATCTCATGATGCACAGATGAGATGCAACGAGCTGTGCAATAAGATGCACAGATACAGATCTGCAAAAAAATTAGAGAGTCTCTTGTTTAGCACAGAATGATCTTAATAAATGATACTCATCATCAAAAGAATATACTGGACATGTATGTTTACATGTGCACCTAACATCTAAATACAAGTTTTCATCTTCACTTCACGCATCTTCATCTTTCTATGAAAATTAATGGATGCCATTACCTTGTCCAATTATAAACCATGTCAAGGTTTTTATTTTAAGTTTTGAACAGTGGTCTTATAGTTTACGGTATCATTGAAAGCCCTTGACAGATTTATATTACGCATGATCTACAACCAACTGTGAATTACAGGGTTGTAGTTCTGTCAAAAGATTCAGGTAATGTCATAAACCACAGGAGAGAAGCCCGATTCACTAAAATCCCAATGGAATTACAGATCTGTAACTTCCACCTTACTTGCAATTTTACATACAAGCTCTAGGTGAGGAAATATCGATACATTTACACCTCCTTGCCCAGATTCCCTTCTCTCAACTCATCCTGCTTCATCATTCCCTCCTTTTTGTGACTCCTCACATCCCTTCATACTGGGCCATAGTGCTTTGAGTGGCAACTATAATCAGTACCTCAGCTGCAATTTTAAGGCTCACGCATCATAATTTCTGTCTATTCTATTTTACATTACCACTGTTTGAACTGTCCCCTGCAGAAAAGTCAGCAAAAGCAAACGTGGGTCAATTCATGATATACACAAGGTTACAGGCCGGTGAACTGGCTTAACCCGTCAATGAAAGTGTCTGTGCTAACCTCCTGGGTGGAGAAATGGTGCATCTGGGGTGTGGTGTAACCCCTGTCCTGGTATTTATTTATATTGATGCAGATTCCCAGGAGGTGCTGGTAGTCTGTCCCGCCTTGGTTACCACAACCCTGGGGGAAAGAATTTCCACCTTCTTTAAAGCAGGAGGCAAGCCAGGTCATTCACAAATTTAACCCTTTTGATTATCCGCTTTGCATTTCCCTACCCAGTTTGAACTGCATGGCACAGTACAGAAAGGAATTTTTCGTCTCAGCAACGATATATCAGAGTAAGTCTGGCAGGTTACCTGCATTTTGGTTGTGACATTCTCATCCAGCCCATCCACGACTCTATAACCTCTGTCTGACAACTACAGACATGTGGTTCCTCCCGTTTCTAACATGGCAATAAAAGATATTTAATATACTGCTTTTTCCTGTAGAGTCGGGGGACCTGGAAGCGCAGAGGAAGGAGCAGTCAGGAGTCACCAGCCAGTACTCTGGCAGCTGCAGCACAGTGCCAGCGAGTCCCCGGGGCTCCAGGAGTCCCACTGCTAGCCACCGATACGGTTTCAAAGCACAACATCCTCCACACCTCTTGTCAGTGTGACTCAGTTGTATCAGTTAACGCCCTCCTACACTTTAATGAAACGTCAACCAATAAAATGATAAGGTTTACATAGTTTACACCTGGGTGAGCTACACCTCAGCTTGTCTTCCCCCATGCTCACAATTTAAGATTTTTGTAGCTTTCTGAAAATGTTGCAGATCAAGTCATATTGAAAAAGTTAAGCAAATCTAACAGCTAGCAAGGGTTAAATAAATCTAATAGCTAGCAATGAAACCCCAGAATCCAGAGCTGCAAAAAGCCAGGACTTGCAGAATTTGGCACTTGAAAACGGATTGTACAGGTGCAGAGATGTGACAGCTGTGTACGATCATAGCCAAGGAGCACATTAAAATTGCTCTTGAAATTCCCTTGCAATTAGTGCAGGGACACTGCACATCATCAAAGTCTCTGCTCACAAGTCCAGGATTTTACAAAGTGAAATGAATGCTCATGACACTAGCTATGTTTTGGTGTGATTAGCAGTAATTAAACAGTGGGGAAAGTCTCTGCAGGCCAGAAGATCTCGGACCACGTTTTAAAGTCTGATGTGGAGAAGAATTTCAAAGAACGTGCAGGCCACCATTTTAAGGTGGAAGCCACAGCTGCTTGATTTACAATTTTAACCTTTCATTGAAAGCACTTACTGAGACTGTAAATGTCCGTTAAGCAGTTTATTGGACATATCACCTTTGTCCAAGTGGATTAGCAAAACTCAGATAATTTCCCAGTAATGATACTATACCTTTTTCACCACCAGCTTATCTGCAGATGATTCTTTTAGGAGAAAGAACACAAACTGGCATAAGAGAATAACGTAATTTCAGTGAATTGTTTCCTCTGGAGCGTAATTGGTCAGAGGAAAATAAATCAATACAAAAGGCCATATTAATTTTCTTTAATCTTTGATTTTTCAGAGTAAACATGCATTCAGTGTTCAAACACATGAACAGTCCCATTTATGTCAATGAGAATTTCACAAAAATGAATCATGGTCCAATTTATGTCGAGCCTTTACAACAATGCTGAAAAGAGCATGGTTTTTTGAAGATTCAGGTTTTTTGAAAGAGTGTCTTTGATGTATTATATACAAAACCTAGACTAACTTATTGTTAAAATAACCAACTAAAGTTAAATCATAAAATGCGATAATAAAGCTCCTACCAAGATAGTTGTGTGCTATATTGACTTTATTTTTTTCTTTAATAGAAGACTAATCCTATTTCACCAAGGGAAGGAATTGGGGCAAAGAATGTGGAAACTGTATCTATCAAAAAGCATTGTACACTGGCATATACAAGGCAAAACCACACCCTCTGAGTGGCCACTGTATCAGGACAGAGTGTTAAACACAAATTACAGTAATATTTTTAAATGTGCATGTTGGAAAAAATTTGTCAGCCTCTGTCAGCCTTCTTCCAACATACCACCTTCTATTTCAAGCATTGCAAAGATGTCTAAAATATATATGGATGACAAATATGATCTTCAGGTCATAAAAATTTGGAATGAAAGATAATTAAGTTGATCATTGCGTGCAGTTCATAATCTAAAGTTTTCTATGACACTGCAGAGATTTAGGCCCATGCTTAATATTATACATCGTTCATAATATCGTCTACAACACGTCAAATTGAGCATAATGCATGGATTTTTATCAGGATCAGAGACCTCCTGTGCTTTTTGAACTGTCTAACCCTAACAGTCCATCCACATCACCAGAATGAAGTATGCCTGTGGGATGTGGGATGCGGAGATCTGAATTCTGCAGGTGAGTTTGCCAGTGGTTTTCCTCTTGACCTTGGGCAACTCACTAAGAAGGTCTACTGGCACACTGCCAGACCTACTTGACTCCCATGGGACTTAGTAAGATGTATGGGAGGATTAGGCCTTCAATTCTATGTCCCTACGTCCATTTACATAGTTGGTTCCTCAAAGGAAGGATTATCTTGTTTGCAAAAGTGTCCCTGACAAACATTTAATACCTGAAATTTTAGCTGATACTCTTTCCTTTGACTCATCCTAAGCAAAGACAGACAGAGAAAAACAACCTCCTTCACTGACAGGTCCTAATCCTTTATTGAATCTTCTTGAGAGACCAAGCCTCCCAGCGCAGCTGCTTTCTGCAGCACCGACTCCTCATCCGTGATGAGAACAGCTGGGAAACTGTTGCATGAAAAAAAAGAGAGGGGAGAATTATCTTTGTGACCTGTGGCAAGACCTTTCACTTTAGGACATAGTTCTGTTTGCAATTTTAAAATCCTTACGTACATACAGATGCCATATCAAAATGAACAAACAACAAGTCTGCAGAGCGAAGCACGGAGCGGACAGGAAATGCCTTAAGGTAACCCAGGCAACCCTAATTTTCTCCATTTGTGCAGTCTTTAATTTTGTCATCACACAGTAACGACTCTCCTTCAGCAGACTTTGCCGCCAGATGTTTATAGCAGCACCAGCAACTACCAGGTTTAAGGTATCTAGGCGGTCTGTGCTGGAAAAATAACAAAAAAAAAACAGTGGTAAAGCCCACATGGACATTTACTGATCTTTCAGCTCTGACAAGAACTCCATAGTTCCTGTGCACTCAATTTTCACTTGTAAGACAGGGGAAAAACCGAGGGAAAGGGAGCCCAAAGAAACCCATGAACAGTCTGTCTTATGTAAAAATGATACTTCTAGGATGTTGACATGGGTTTATCCAACTCCTCAATACATCTAGAAAGCAGCTGTGTTGCTAGAAGTCCAATCCTGGCCACTACCAAGCTTCATCTCTCAAGGTTTCCTGGCCATCAAGTCTATTTTTCAAAACAGAGCTTGCTCACTTAACTGAAAAAAAAAATCATTATATTAAAATTTTATTTTTAACACACAACACAATATTTTTTCAATATATAAAATTTTCTAAGACAAATCAAAATTCTTTATAAAGTCCCTTTTGGGAGAAATTGTTCCCCTGGAATGCTCACAAATGTGGAGGCAACAGAACAACAGTAACTGTTATACTGTTTATATAGTTGCTGTTTATAGCAAACAGCATTGCTGATTTTTTTTATTTTATGGAGAGCCTGCAGCTGGAAATGCAGTAAGATTTTGTCCCCACCCCCACTAGGATTAGCTACACTAGGGTTTTGTGTCGAGGAGACTAGCAACTGGAGTTTTCTCCAGTACTAAAACTATAAATAATAATCCCCTCCTCTTCTCTCTAGCCAGTGGAGCTAGTAATCACGCTAAGAAGAGCTTCTAGAGTAATTGAGGAATATCTGCATTAGCATTTATGAAATACTAAGTACTAAAGAGCCAATTGGCTACTAATTTATCCAAGATAAATCCGCATGAAATTACAAAAGTAAAGATGGTACAGAAGGAAAAAAAGTTTACCCATGCTGTCTAAATTGTAGCATTTACTGCATGCTGGCTGAGTAACCAGCCATCTTATTATTTATTTGTGAATACAAGGGTTCTACGTGTATCAAATTCACTATTTTTCAGTTATAGGTCGGCCAAAGTTGTAAAGCAGAAATCTGTGTTTAACTCAAAAGGCAGTAGGAGGCTGTGATCTATTACTGTTGAAGCAAGCAAAAGGATCGTCTTTGGGGTATCCGCTGTAGGAAGAAAACACAAAAGTACACAAGCAAGAGTAATAAGCAAAATAGAAATGATGAAGTAATAATAAATCAAGTATAGAAGTCATGTAAGAACCTTGCAAACTGATGTGCAACTACTGCAACATCTGGAAAATTCCTCCAAATTTCAATCTCTGGACTTGAAGGCTCTGATGAATGAGGCAAGCAGATCACAGGCATCCATTAATAATCCCTCATGTCTCTTCTGGGGTCAGTTACCCCTTGCAACAGAGCTCATGTTAAAGTTTAGCATGTTGGTCTCAAAACTAAAATCAGATTATTAATCAAAGAGTTTGAGAAGTATTTATGACAATCTCTTTTCCCTATTTTATCTCCCATTACAACAGGATGCAAAGGCTTTCATACCCAAGGACAAATACAGTCTTGCTTCTTTGAAATAAGAATTTCAGCGTGGAGTTTAAAATCAACTGGAAACATCAGTCCAGTCCAAAGATATTTCATGCATTTAATTAAAACAATAGGATAGGGGTTACACATCACCTGATACTGAAAATTTGGTTGGTTTGTTTGCATGTTTGCAACATTGGTTTCCAAGTTTTCCAGTAAGGCAGGGAGGACAAAGGTCTCTTTCTACTCTCTGCCTCTACTTCTTCTCCTTTAAAATTATGATACAGGCTGGTGTGAGATGCTCATAGGTGGGAAAGGGATGGCAAAAAGCATATTGTCTTGTCAGGTTTCCCCAGGGTGGGTCTGCCACTGCTCACAGAGACAGTGTTTCCCCTGCCCCATGGTGTCAGGAGTGGGGCTGTGGCAGATGCCCAATGACCACTCTTGCTCCTCAGGCTTGGCCGCTCTGCCAGGCCTGGGCTGAAAGGGGCCAGGGGCGATGTTGGCAAGGGGACCAAGAGGAAGCCAGAAATGTTGGGATTTGAGGGTCAACTGGAGGAACAGCTTGGAGACTGTGGCAGGGACCCTGGGAGGGACCTCTGCTAAGGGCTGTGGTGGAGCAGATGTGGAGCCCACAGAGCCTGGAGAAGAAGGTGCCCTACGGAGACTGCTGGGCAGCTCCTAGATGGTCTCCTTGCCAAAGAGCCCTCCCACCAAGCCAAAGATGTGGCCCTGTCTCCAGGCAGGCCTCGGCGCAGGCAATGACTGGCATATGGCTATGTGTGGCTCATTGCCACACGCCGGGCAGGGAACAAGGCTGTGACACAGACCCAGGCGCAGAGAGCAAATTGCGTGCCTTCCCCTGGCCACCAGCTCCATGGGTGGCAAGCTACTAGGGGGTGGACTCTGGACTTGACCTGGCATGGGCATTCCCATGCTCTAACTAGATCTCTGAAGGAATCATAACTAACTTTGAAATATGGTATACAATTCTTGGAAGAATCCCTTATCAGGATTCCTCTAGAACCCAGATATCACCTCCATTGGCAGGCACCACTTCAGCAAGAGGACAGAGTACTCTAATAGTACTTCTGGAAGTTTCTGTTAAGTGCAAGGAAGTGCTAGGGGCTTGGCATGAAAAGCAAACAAACAATCAAGCAAACCAATTTTGCCCAAAGCCACCTAAAAGCATAGCTACTCTACTTTTGAGGTTTTGTCAGGAAGATGTAGAGTGTTGGATCCAGCAGAATGAGGTGGGGGGAGGTTGTGTGTCTTCTATCCCCCCAGCTGTTCTCCCAAGCACTGGTGAGCAGCGGGGGACCTCCTACAGCAGTGTGAAAAACACCGCACATTTAGGACAAAGGCAAAATCCAGGCACATTGTAACCAAAAGGTTTAAAATAGAGATTCACTTCAATAGTTCGATTCACAGGATTAGAAACTTGTAAGAAGCTTTAAAAAAAATTTCTTTGGACAAAATGTTTTTTCTAAAGTATATACTAAAGAAAAAAGTGTAATGTATTTAATTATATTTTCAGCCCAGAATGAAGTGTCAGTGGAAATGAGGATGACGTGCCAAAAGAACCAACAGTTTGGTGGTTAAGGCAGCTCATCTGCTGTGTGGGATAATAAAGTCCAGATCCTACTTTAAATTAGGGAATGTGATTTTCTTGCTATTAATTTAATTGTTTTTTTATTCATGCCAGGAGGAAATTTAATTTACTTTCGGGAGGTCAAAATTCACTTCATGTTCTTGCAAATGGGCTGAATTATTTATAGTGCATAATGTTAGTATAGATTAGTAAAAAGAAGCTTTTCTGAGGGATAATCTACATTTGTATTAGCTAACCAACTTTGGGTTTGACCTATTTGGAAACAGATCCATTCAGAAACAATAAGAAATTATTTACTGACAATTAATAATTCTGCCCATGTTTTTCCAGGGCTATAAGTGCTTGAATAATATTCACCAGATATCAAATGGCAAAAAAGAACATGGGAAAGTGAATTACCTTCACCATCAAATTTACATCCATATGCATAACCAGCATTTGTGTTTCTGAATTCTTCTCATTTCCCCATGAGAATGCAGTAATCCTACTATTCCCATTCAGGTAAATACATTTTTTTCTTTCTTGTGAAAATAGCAACAGGATTTGGCCCATGGGGAAATGAAACTGTAGCAATACTTTAGATATTTTTTGCATCGTGTCATGCATGTATTTTGATAAATAGCTTTGACAGTGAAGCTCCCATCCCCACTGCTCCTTCAGCTTCTTGATCTGAGCTTGTTCTCCAGGTCAGCAATTCAACTCATCAACACTTTGCAGTCTTCATTAACTTTGGTGTTATAGTCACTTGTTGGTATTTTCATACCTCTTATATTTCTTAACGATTTCTCCAAACTTAAATTAAAGCTTAATGGTACTATAAACCACCTAAAAATTGGTTTACAACTAGCGCAATGGAGTTTTGCCTGTAAGAATAATGTGGTTTTCAGCAGTATGACATACAAGCCGAGCTGACATTCCCAGCTAACATAGGCTAAACACCACATCTCAACATTTTACAGAACAGCTTTGATATAAAATCTCCTTAAAATCAGCTAGGATTTTAAATTAAGTGTAACCCGACAGCTTGAAGGCAGGGGCTGAAAGAGCCTGTTCCCATTTCTGCAAGTGCAACTGGAAGCAACAGGACTGAAGCCCCAGCGGGGAGCCAGCGTGGGCACCTGCGTGAGCAGCTCACCACGCACCGGCACGCGTGCCCCCGCGCTGCCGCGAGAACGCGCTCTGAGCTGTGGGAAGGAGTATAACCACATCCCTGGGGCTCTCCCTCTGGGATAATTTACATGCTCTTCCCAGTGTCTAGCATCAGTTCACTTATCTCCCCATCTCTAGCTATATCTCGGTATAAAGCCCCTTTTAATTCAAAACCCTTTCAATTCAAAACCAAGAAAACTCTTTTAATTCAAAACCAAGTTTGGCATAAGCTTGGCTAGAGCTGATGATGTATTCAAGGAGATTTAGGGTTGGTTTTTATTTACGGTTTCTAAAACATACTGAAACCGATTCAGGTACCTGGAACCCTTTAGTATTTTTGGAAATAAACTGCTCATGAAATAGTCCAATGTTTATAACTTTCTACAGCATCTTTTATGCGTGGATCTCAAAGCCTTTTCCTAATATTAAATATGCTTAAACACTACATGTAGTATTCCCATTTTAAGGAAAAAGTGACACACAAAGTAGTTGAGTAATTTGGCAAAAAGGAACACAGAACTCAGACATCCTGGACTCATGCCTTAGTCAGAGAACAATTCTATTGGGACTAGGTATTCAGCCTGCCCTGTTAAAATTAGCTAATTAATAGGATTATGAAGTGAGAGACTTAATATTCCAGTAAGACCTGTAAGATGGCTATAGTTTGTAACACATGAAAGAGTGCTGGATTGTGATACCATATGAAGGAGTATACATTCACCACTCACCAATACATTGCCATTCACCAAGAAGAAACAAAAATCTTTTGTAAATAGTGAACACATGGACAGTAAATAAAAAGAAAAATCATAAATATTAACCACCAGGGAAACAGAAGAGTTCAGGGAAACCATCTCCCAAAATGTAAGCTTTTATAGCAACATATGTTTTTTTAAAAGGAAAGTTAAATTTTCAAATGTGCATATGTTAGATAAATAAACAATAATACAAAATGATATCTCATGAGAGTTTTATAGTAATATAAAATATAATAGAGATTTACAGTGATACTGAACATGTAAGTTTAGTAATTAAGTGAACAGAAAGTGTTCAAATTTAAAAACTAGAATGTTATTTAAAAAAACAACAGGTAGCTAACCCATTATGTATGTTAAGAAAGAATTGCTTCCAAAATACAGATTAATAATGTCTAGGAAGATATCTCTTCTTTTATTGTATTATTAACAATGTAAAATTATCCTAACCTACACAAAATATTATCATTCTGATAAGGTAAATAAACATATTTACTGATAATATAAATTATCCTGTCTTGCATCGAGTAATTTATTAGTAGATTAGCAATCAAACTGGCCCCAGGAAAGTTGCTCTCTATTTCTCAGTTCTCTTTGGCAGTGACTTCTAGACATTTTATTTTCTTTTGGCATAAGTGAAATTAAACTAAACATAGCCTTCTTATGATTACTTTGCATATATACTAAGTTGCTTTCCATACTATCATATTCTCCATATTATCATACTCTTCTATCTCTTAAGGTTATCCCATGCTATTTCCTCTATTTTCTTGTGCTAGGTACAGTTAAGCGTAAAGGACTGAAGAATAAACATCTACATGAAGGTCTAAAGCAATGAAGTGTTTCAAGTTATCCTGGATCCAACAAAATTAAAGAATAAGGATATATTTGCATCTCTTGAAATGTCCTGATTGCCAAACAGTGTACTTTCAACATAGGTGACCACACAGCCAAATTTGAATATTGTTTGTGATAAGGCTTAAGTGGCTTGTCAGGAGCTTTAAGGTTGTTTTCCTTTGTCGAGGTTTGCCTGGAATGAGTCTGCTGGGCTAGAACTGTGACTGATTCCCTTAGGTCACCACCAGGCAAAGAATAATACATTTTTTCCTGTACCCTAGGCAAACCTCTGTTAAAATTAGGAGGTAAGTTCAATTAATGAGGAAAGTTAGGCTGCTGTTAATTCTAAGGGTCCTTTTACATCATTAGAACAGAGTAAACAGGCTATGGGAGGTGGTGGGCAGATACAGGCCTGCTAGGGAATACCTTACAGGAAAGTGATTCTCTAGAAGATGCAAAGCCACCAGTACGGTCCTCTGCTAGTTCTCCCTGTCAGCAGGTCCGCAACTAGCACATCTCCTTTTCTCCAGCTCTTATTAATTTCAGCTGGTCCTACGAGTCTTTGGCTATACCTGTACCACACCATAATTAACGTCCAGTACAGATGACTGGGAATTCTCCAACCAAACCAACAGATGATACCAATGAATAAGAACAGGTTGTGGGAACGCATTAATAACGATGGAAATTTCATTTGGGAAGACTTCTGATCCAAATTATATACCTTACAATAACCAATAAGCTAGGCTCAGTTTTAAATTACTCCTTGGTCTGACTCAACTCTGCAACCCAGCCACCAGGCTGCAGATGAACGCCGAGTGGATTTCCCAGTCTCTGCTGTTGAAACGTCCCACTTCTCGTGATTTCCATCATGCTCTGTGGGGCAAGGACCTGAACCTTAGTTCCCACCGTCCCGAGTTACAGTCCTCACAGCTGGACTTGCCAAAGTATTTAATGACTAGCACAGAAAAGCTTCAAAGGGAGAAATTGAAACATCTTGCCCATTTCTAGTTTTTCAAGAATAGTCAGCCTGGGGAGGAGTAACGTGTTCCCATATAAATGAAGATGCAAGAACAAGGGCTTAACCTGAGGGGCCTAGAGGGTCACCCAGGCACATTAGCTATTCTGGGACAACTTCCTTCACCATCTTGGTGGATTGGGAATAGTTTTTAACACACAAATTGGTGTGGTATAGGGAAAAACCATTCCCCCCCAGTTCTAGCCCTGTGGCTATATGGAGTTGCACCAAAAGCTCATCTGGCTCCCAGGCCTCTGAATCTAGGCAAACTTAAAATTAGCTTAAAATTGTTTCCTGCACTGAGATTACCAGGAGTTGGTTCTGTCCTTTCATAAATTTTCTTCTGCATCTGCAGAAGAAACAGTTCAGGGAAGATTTAAAGTATATATTTGACTTAATCCTAGCTTGCTTTGCCCACCACTGCATGATCCCCAAGTACAGACTTTCATGTGTGGCTTTCACTCTGCCCGTGGGTACACGAAGAAGATCTGTACAGTGGTAGTGCCCACGTGCTGGTGTCAGGTATGGTCCTACTGTCCTCGCCAATGATGCTGTGAAAAGGAGGTCCCAGTCGGAAGAACATTCTCTCTCACCTACATCCTCCGATACTTATTATGTCATCCAAGGGGTTGCTTTTTTGTTTTGTTTTGTTTGTTTGTCTGTTTTTAAAGCAGACAAGCTAGGAGACAGAGGACAAACAGCGACTGGTCAAAAGCCCAGTCTCTCTGCAGGTTCAGAGGACTTCTGTGTGGAAATCTGGGCAGGAAGTAATGTATTTGGGAACTGTAACAGTTCTGCAGATTTCCTATTCAGCTGTTACCCAGGTGGGCCCTAAAGGAATTTCCTTTTAGAAGTGAAAGAAAAACATATGGTAGTACCTACATGCACTATTAAAGAACTTGAATATAAACACAGCATCCTGAATTATTTTTTATTTAGAACAGATGGTATTTAAAAAAGGAATGCAAAGGAAGTGCTTAAGATGGGATATACACAGTACAAAACAGGTGAGTCAGGAGAAAGGTTCCAGTCTTGTTTTTCAAATTAAGACTCTTGCTGGAAAAACAAGGCTACTCACATTCTCAAAAGATCAATAGCAAAAATAAAATTAGGGGCCTCATTTCCAGCCCTTTGTGCACGTGTCAAACATTGACACTTTTCAGTCAGGAAACATGATAGACAGGAGTTACAATGATGATGCAAATCATGACTGAAGTGTACTGGCAAAGAACTGCAGGGGGTGAAGGAAATATGCATAATGTCCATGGAGTCTGGATCTGCTCCGTACTGTTAGTCACCCAATGGTGCAAGAACTGCTCCTGTAAACCGTCAAAGTATGGGGGATGTCAACGTCCTGCAACACTGGCTGGAGACAGGAGGATGCTTAAGTCTATCTTTCTCATTCTCTGACACATTACAACTTCATCGCTTCACCGGACTGTTGCAACAAGTCACTGATAGCTTCTTTTAGATCATCAGCTCTTCTAACGTCATCAACTTCCTATGTGTCAAAGCACTCTCCCACTTTTTTTTTATGAAGCAACCCAGAAGGGATTATTGTGTTTATGGTGCAAAACTGGGAGTCCAGTGGTCTACCTTCTACTCCCTGTAATACTGCTAAATTCTTATCTGACCTTGGCTTGGGACGTGGTGCCATGAGCCAGTTTCCTTGTATTTAAATGAAACTAAAGCTTCCCTGCATCCCACGGGACTTGTCAATTCTATTTAATTATGATGAAAGAAATTATTCATTTTGTTGCAATATGTGCAAATATTTTATACTTCATTATGTTAAGGTCATAACCACAAAAATGACATGTTGCCCAATATCAACAGGGAATCAGAAAGCATTTCAACAGAACAGTTCTTAACGGTGCTTTAGCAAAGGTATCTCTGCTTTGTAATATTCCTTTTGCAGCAGATGTCACAGCAGCTAATGAGAGCTTGTCCATTGATATAATCCAGCTTTGTATCAGGCAATTCAAACTATTCATCAAAATTATTCATTTGATCCTCAAAATCCAGGTGATGAGCTTATCTTTCAAGACTTGAATAATCATTTTGGACTCCTTTTTCTTTTAGCGTCCTACTCTTCAGATTTTTTCTAATGTTTTCAAGTTTTTTCTGTAGCTAAAAAGACATGCAGTACTTAATTTGAAAATATATTATATTCTTTAATTTCTAGTGTTGTCTTTAAAAAGCATCTATCGTTTCACCTGTCCTTGATAATATCACAAGGTTAACCTAATATTAGCACTAAAACCTGCATGACCTTAAGAATTAAAGTTCCAGTGAGGAAAGAGTCACGTGATAAAAACATGTGTGCCATATGCCAGCACGTAATGTACAGGTACGTAGTCCTTCTAGAGGATTCCTCATCTATGTATCAATAACATATATTATTGAGATTTAATGGGTTAAGATTTGTTTTTATAATTTAGGATATACAGGCAATTTGGAAATTTCCATGTTTACTGCCGTGAAAACAACAGCCCTGCTCAGCAGCGAGCCCATATCTCCTTGTTTGGCCTTTTACTGCTTATGTAGATGCTGTTTTGCCCTTGATGTCCCTGACAGTTCAAGCTGAGCTTTGGCTTTCCTAACCCCATCCCTGCACGCCTGGGCAATATTTCTAAAGCCCTCCTTTGCAGCCTGGCCCTGCTCCCACCTCCTGTAAGTGGAATGAATGCTGAGTGAAAAGTTGAGTAAAATGAGAGTCAAAGTATTGCTTTTGATCAAAACTACCTAGGAGAGAAGTGAAATTGTAGTGAATGGCAAATTTCCATCATGACAAAGGAGGGGTAACAGAAGGGTCTCAGATACTACACTTAGTCTCCTAATAGTATCACTGTGTGGAGGGGAGAAAACAACTAAACTGTGATAGCGACGTTTTTCAGGTGATACGAAAAAGTCAAGAAGAGAGATGTGAGAAAATTTAGGATGGCATCAGTAAGTGAATGGACAACATGGGTGGATGAACTTCAGTACTGACTGGCGGGCAAAGTTTAGACTACTGACACCCGCCTCGTGGTTTCTGCAAGGGCAAGATATATTGGCATTGTCATTCAAGCACTGTGTCGGGCATACCTTGCTCCCTGCTGCTACCACCTCCCCCCGTCCTCCAGAAACTGCTACCTGAGCTAGTCGCAGGCAACATGAGCTTTTCCCCGCTAAAGTTCAAGCTGAAACCCAGCTGTCTCTACCCTGCAGGGGAAGGAGGCCCCAGTCCCTCTCCCACTTCCCTTCTCCCAGGGAACGACATGCGACTTCTACAGCTTTGCAAATCACTACAGGAAAGGGAGCTGGCTGCCACTCGGGCTTCGAGTACAGCACAGTAACAGTCTGTACCTGATGCTGAGCTACCGGCAGGGCAGTCAGATGAACAAGGAACGAGGCAAATAGTGCTGGAGAGACACAGCAGTCCATAAGCTGGAGGTGCAACCTCACCTCGTCATTTTCTCTCAAAAAGAATGCTACACAACTGGAAGGCTGGAAAACCCTTCAAGAAGTGAATGTTAAGACTATTTAAGACTATTGGGGGAACATGACAAAAAGTGTTTTTAATGAAGTTTTGCATAAGGCAGATAAGGAGTTCATGTTGTCCCTGATTCTCTTTACCATAGCACAGATGGGAAATGTCTGCCAAGATATTCTTCTATTATACTTGATAAGGATCTGCAGGAAATTAATATTTGTGATTTTCATGCCTTTAAGCTAATACCAGGCAAAGACTGAGGGGACTAGAATTTTGTACAAAAGCTCTCCTAGAGCATGCAAGTGTACAATGGAGTAGGGCCTGCGTATTCTAGAGGCAGTCCCCAGAAAAGGACTTAGGGTTCAGAGAATTTCCGTGCTTGAGGTCCAAGAGAATTCATGTGCAAGAGGCAGGTTTGCTTTGCTTCCAGTCAGTGCAACTCCAGAGGAGTTACACTGCTCCCAGAGCTGCTTTGCTGCATAGCATGGATGCATCAGTCTGCTCAGCTAGTTCAGGGCTGCTTACACCATACGTCATTTCATGATGAAGGCATTAGCCCTAGGTTCAATACACAGTGGACTTCTATCTGACACAAAGCAGTTTTGGACTTGGGTTTGCTCAACTTAAAAATCAAAGAGGACATCTTCACTGTGAATACTGTAGCGACCTACTAAGCCAGCCTGGTCAAAAGGAACAGTGGTATATTGGAAGACGTGAACTGGGTTGGAAAGCTCACTTGAAAAACTGTTTAAGTACTGGGGCAATTAATGTGTTTTATGACCAGTGCAGTTCCAAGTGTCTGTGGTAATTCATAGGCCATGCTAAGCAGTTTATAGCTGGTTCAGTCAGGCCTACATCATACTGTCTGTACAGAAGTGGCTGTAATGTAGACAACCTATCACAAAGGACCCCTCAAAAGGCATTAATGATTTGTGCTTTTCCTTCTATCATTCAACTTTTGAATGAGACCATCCAGACAGGAGTGAAAGAACAAAACATACTCAAACTTTTACAGACCTAGATGTGGGTGCACGCTCAGCATCTGGAGCTAGTGGTTTATGATCTTCACAATAATTCTCTAATATTAATGACATTTGAGTAAACTTCCCTATCAAAAAGAGAACTCACCTATGCTATCAACAGGTGAGAAAAAAAGCTGGAGTACATTTCTGCTGTTAACACTGTCATAGGCAATGTCACATCTAAAATAGATCTCACCAGTTTTAGTAAAAGAAGTGCCCTAGTGAGTAATTTTAACTTTAACTTCTTAATGCAAGCACAAATTACAATTTATAGGAACTTCACAGGATTTTATGATTTTACAAAATACGTGGTTAAGAACACACTTCCCTCACCCTCAGATGAGGATGTACTTTAACCTCTAACAGGCTTCACTAGAAAGACTCAACAATTTGCCAGGGTTAGTATTTCCAATATAAGACTTGACCAAA
Source organism: Pelecanoides urinatrix (assembly GCA_013400755.1). NCBI lineage: Eukaryota > Metazoa > Chordata > Aves > Procellariiformes > Procellariidae > Pelecanoides > Pelecanoides urinatrix. Next base: position 15,802 of record VZTQ01005024.1, read on the forward strand.
TATGAGTTATATGTGTTGAAAAGGACCAAGTCATACAGAGACATAAATATAGGAAAGTATTTGCTCATTCTTTAAAGTCCTAGGTATTGTGTAAATAAATCTCTTCCTTTACTCTGCTGACTTCAGATTTGGAGGTAAAGCTCATATACATATTTAATCTAGCATTGTGAAAGTTCATAGGAGAGACCTGTACTTCAGGACTAAAAATCAGATAAGACCACTGCTAAAAAAAAAAAAAAGCCCAAACTGTTGTGGCAAACTTTGAAAAACCACTCAACATATATATTTATGCTAATAACAGAACACTAGCATTAAAATTAGTGTTGGGTTTATGCAACGCAATGTATTCTAATAGTGAAAACTTGACACTAGCTAGCAGTGTTAATACATGGCATCAGGTAAAAAGAGTTCCTGATTGGAGTTTATGAGCTAAATTAGACTGATAACATGAAAGTTATAAGCACTGGAAGAAGCTGCTAAGAGTGAAAAAAGAGGGGTCTGACAAACAAGTAGGGGCCAGTGGAAAAAAAGATGAGTTCTGTGTTTGTTTCTGTTTAGTTTATTTGCAGCAAGGTTAAGAGCAATGTTGATCCTAGTCACAAATGCTGGGCTGGAGAGAAGATTTGATAGAGAGCTCACTATCCAAGAAAGGCCTTCCAAGATTCAGTGGCCAGAGCTGAAGCTCACAGAGGTGAAGTTCACACCACAAATCAGGTACAAGCTTTAAAGTAAGCTTAGCTGTTCATACTGTTTACACAGAGTCACTCTGTTTTCCTTTCAGAATTCTATGCTTTTACAGCATGTTACAGTTTACATAAATTACCATGCTGGATGGAAATTGCTTGCTGAAGAAGTTGCATGCCTCTGTTAAACAGATAATACAGAACACAGTAAATCCTGACTGAGCAAAGTCCAGTCTTGCTTACCAAGATCAGTTTTTGTTTATTTAATTTTCAGAAGTGTTTTCTGCAACTATTAGGAGCTCAGGGCTGGAAGTCCTGCTCTTGCAATCTCCACCAGTGATGAACAGTTGTTTAATCCATATGGGCCTGTTTGAATCCCTTCCCACTTCTTACATTCCCCTCTTTAAAACCTCATATGGCAAACAAGAAATTTTCAGATACCAAGTCAAGAGGCTACACAGACTGTTTGGAGGAGAGATAACATCCCTAATTTCATTTTCCTCCTACCAGACAGGCAGCAGTTCTGAAATGGGGCTCTGTGCGAAATCTCTGGTAGAGTGACATCCCCACTGTGCGTATAATTATCACATCCAGGACCGAAAACTGGTGGTGCTGGGCTTATCTCAAGAGATTTGGCAGTTTGGGTCAGGACTGGGAGCTTCATAGAATTTGTCAGATTTGTGTTCACCGCACCAGCCTCTCCTTGCTTTTACAGATACCTTCTTTGCACCCAGAGGTACTATTGCATGTAAACATTACTTCTAGGTTTTCCTTCCTAGATGTGAAATTCCACTCAGAGGAGGAAAGGACAAGTCCAAAGAGTAGAGTTACCATTTTAATTTCACTTTTGCATGGAAGAAATTATCTGTTTTGTTTCCTGTCAGATTACACATTTTAATAAAGAATTCAAATACTTTCTTGTTTAGTTATATTTTTCTTAACATAAATATAGTCCATATTAATCTTCTCTAGTCTGGGCTGTTGGAAGTCCTCTAAAATGAGATGTCTAATTTTGAAGTCTGCACATGTGATTATACAACACAAATAAATATTTTTTCTGTGCAAACTCAAGAAAAAAAGGATGGTGAATTATTTTGAAGAAACATCATCTTTTAGCCACTTGAGAAACAACAGGGACAAACTCAGAAAACACTCTGTCAAGAATGTGTACTGGCATTCAAAGGTACTGGAGGATACCACATATCCTAAATTTGTTTAATGAGTAAATCAAACAAATCAGAAGGATTTTTTTTCTATACTTGTTAAATTATATCAGTTACATTAACTATAAGACATCTCTGCTCTGGAGTTTGTACAATTTCTTGGTAAGAAGTCAAAAAATTGGCAACGACGACTTTTAAGTACATGTAGGAAACTGATGTATACTCTGAAGTGTGGTTAACTACAATGATTTTTGCATTACACAGAGACCAAAATGCCTATCATAGACTTCCAAGATTAAGCCTTGCACTCCTTGAAAATTCAGAGTACATCATTTAGGATTCCTTTTATAAAATGCCCAAGTATTTTTTGAACAGAACATTTCTGAGCACTTCAGAAGTCTTCCCTGCTTTGATATGAGTCTCTTGGATAACAGACAACTGAAGTCATTCTGCTATATCATTAAAAGGTGAAGATACCTGCTCCTTAAATATGGATATATTTCTCTAAACAGTTGCAGGGTTTGAATTACAGATACTGGGCTAAGCAGATTAATCAATATAATTTTAAAAAGCATGATTAAAGGCATCCTCATTTGTTCCTCCTCAGCACCTCAACTCTTTCTTTCTAAACACTCTCAGAAGGAAATGTCATGGGACTGAAATAGTGCTAGAATTGGTGGGAAAACATGCCAAGGAACACATTTTCCGGGCCATCTTCATACAGTATAGTGGAGCACATAATTACATTTTCTCCTTTGCAGGTCGCTTTTACTTCTGCCACCTCTGAGGTTTTGCAAAGATTAAATCTATCTCATTTATAAGAAGAATGCCACAGGAATACAGCATAATGGATAGAAAAGAATAGACATTAAATTACAATAAATCAGAATCTACGGCTGGGCTGGAAATGGACTCCACGCACAGGTTACTTTAGGGACGTTTCTGAAGAGTCACAGAAGTCATACCTAGCCCTGATCTGAGTCATATTAAGGCTGTTGGCAAACTGCTGTATAACCAGCGAATGCCGGTATTTGTCAGTCATAATTATTTACATGCAACAGGACAACCCTGGGTGCCTTTTTTCAGGCCCCTGAGGACACCACCAGCCCTGACTCTCTGGGGCTCCCCCACCCTGCCCACAGCCCAGGACCCCATGTCAGACCCCCAGGGCCATCAGCCCCTGCCCCAGCAATGCCACAGCCCTGACCCACCCGGGGAGCCCCCGGCGCTCCCGACCCGTGCAGCGTCCTGAGCATATTGTAATCGTTCAAGTAAACTGTGTTATTAACAGCATCCCTATGAAGTGGAAAATGAACCATCCTGTATAGAAAGTAAATGAAAGTCTTTAATTTCATCTGGAATTGTATAAGTATTTGGTTAAAAATCCCAAGACAGAAGCATGACTCACTGTCACATGGTAAAATATAACTAAAATGCATTTTTTTAGTAAGCAATTTTATTTTTATCTAAGTGAATTTTAAGTGGGAAACTTACTTGTAATTGACTTAAAAAAAAAACCCAAACAACAGTTATCAGACCTCTATTAATGTTTTCTTTCCCCAAGCTTTGCAACTGTTGGAAGGAGGGTCCCCAGGGAGAGGAGCTGAGGCTGACCCCCTGCCAGCCAGCCGGCTGAAAGCTGGAGAGCAGGCTTGTAGCTCCAGGCTGGCCACAGCCCATCCCGCCAGCGCCCAGTGGGAATCTCTGACCAGAAAACCAGGGATGTTGTTATTGGTGAGATATAGGGAACACAGGACTCCTTTAGAAACCAGTCTTGGTTAACTCTGTTCTTTATGGAAAGCTTATTTTAGACAGACCTTTGAAATGCAGCTTGCCATAACTATGCTTTATTCATCAGCAAGTACATTCCAGTATTTAACAAATGAGACTATCTCAGTATCATGTATAAGTTCTCTATAAAGCAAGCAATTCATCCAATGCAGTACCATAAAACAGTGGCAGAAACGGAAGAAAAGTAGGAATCCCAATTCCCTCTTCCCTGACTAATTGTGAAACTGTACTTCCTTTATTTTTTCTTTATGATGTAAAGTCTATCACTCTTTACAGAGTTACATTTATCTACCTGGATCGATGAAAGAAACATGCCTTTACTATGCTTGCTATCCGAACTTCTCACAGCAGAGCGCTAATGCACAAAACTTATTCCGGGGCTACTTAAATGCTGACTGACACAACTGTTAAACAGGCAGCTTTAATAAAAAGCCTTCAGTTTTACAGTTTCACACTGCCTATGATCTCGGAATTTAAGGCCAGGCTGTAGGTACAGAGGAGCAAAATCCTACAGCCCTAAAAAAAAGAGACTAAACACTGTGACCATATCATGAATCATCTAAATTCCTTTCTGCCCACACTCTTTGGAGCTATTTATGACAAATCCAACAAGTTCAAGAAGGGGAAGAATGGAACAAACAGATGGCATTGTGTTTCAGCTCTGGCTACTGTCAAACTGTTCTTCCTTACAGATCATCTCTGCTCTGAGCATGTGCAGTACCTACAAGAGCAATTGCTCTCCCTTTACTTGCAAGTTACACCTTTGCAATGCAGAACCATCAAAATGGCACTGCTAGGCCCCTTGTAATTACTGTCCTTTAAAATGGGTATTATATACTGCTCACAAAATCCATCAAGGCTAATGAAGTCCTTTAAGTTTTACAGGTGGAAAAGTACAGTATTTTCCCCTTGTTTATGTGCAAATTTGAGAAATGGCTTCGTCAGAAAAGTGATTTTAGTAGCACTTAGTCCTATGACCTATCCACAAAATAAGAAGTATTCTCTTGCCAATTTAAAAATTAATTGTGGAAGGAAGAAAGGTACCAAAGTAAAAACACTTCTGAAATCATGCAGTATATGTCAAGAACATGTTGAGAAAAGAACATCTTCTAGACTGTCAACTACTATGGGTGCCCCTTTCATCTCCAGCCATATGTTCCCAGTCCCATTCTTGTACTGGCTTGTGACAGTTTGATCTGAGAGTAAACTAGTCCACAGTAAAAAAGAAGAAATCTTTTCACTTTTTTGCCAGGTTGGTTTTTGATTGGTTGTATGTCCTAGAACTGATTTACCAAGAAATCACCTAACTAATATTGTTGTTGCAAATGAGGGGATTGTAGCAGGGCTGGTTTAGATAAATTTGGACTGCCTTAAAGCCACACCCTGCGGTTAATGTCCCAACCATAGACAACAATATTTCAACTATGCAATCTTAGCTGCCGATCTCCATTTGATTCTATATTTGGTTTTGCTTTGCACCAGCATTTATTTTCCTCTGATGGTATCAAAAGCCACTTACCATAAAAGTTCTTGGAGGAGAATAACAAACACATTATGTTTTGTTTTCTTCTCAGTGTTCACTATGATGCACAATGACATGTTATCATGCAATGAGAAACACACTACCGAGCAGCACCCAGTTAATTTCAATTGTATTGTGATCCTGAAGGGATCTGCCCAACAATGCTGTTAAAAAAAGTATTTAACTTTTGTGGGAAATGTCACAGACTTCCATTGAAGCTTTTCCTTCCTTAATACAACAGTCACAAGCTTAATAACTTTCAGCAATATAGTCCTCAAGTTCCCACAAAGAAAGTATTTCAGAGCATTTGCCGGCTTGCTGTAGAAAAGCGTAGCATGAAACCAATGGTAAATGGTATTGTTTTACATTACATGTGTACTTATTGTTTCATAGCATAATGTTCAAAGAGGAAATACCTCTGACAGACTGCGCTATGAAAGCATGGGATTAGCAGCAGAGTCAGGACTAAATTAAATAATGCAGGGCTCTAACCACGTTTTCTCATTTTGGAGACATCCTTCATTGCAGGTCACTATGAAGGGACACACAACGAGTAAGACAAGACAATTGTCTTGTAAGGTAAGTTGTTCAGTACAATAAAGAGAAATGTCTAACTGAAAGATGTTATGAGGTTTAGCAGGTGATAAGATAGCAGATGAAATTCAGATAAATGTAGGGCAATCCTAACTTTATGTACCCATTAGTATAGGATCTGAACTCAGTGTTTCCACCCAGTAACAAGATCCAGGGGTTATACTTTCCTGAAAACAGGAAACACAGAAACAACCACATATTAGGAAATTCTAAGCAAGGAATGGAGAACAAGGCAGAAGATGTCATGCCACTATATAAAACCCTACATTTTAAATACTCCTATTAAATGTACTCCTACATTTTAAATACTTCATATAGCTCTCTCACCATCTCAAAACATATGCAGGAGAACTGGAAAAGGTGTAGAGAAGGGAAAACATGTGGAGCAATTTCCATATGGGAAGTGATTAAATGGGCTAGAATTCTTCATGCTCAAAGAGAGACGACGGAGGAGTAACGACACTAGTTCAAAACAGAAAGATACTGTCCTCATACAACATGCAGTTCAGCTGTGAAACTATTCACAGCTTTGCTGTTGATACTAGATTTGTAGGTGGATTCAAGAAGCCCTGGACAAAGTTATAGACAGCATTCTGGCTGAGGACAGACCTGGATACTTCAGCAAGGTATCCCTTATGCCTTATTATATTCTTTCCTAGGCATCCACTGTTGGCCTTTGTCACAGGCAAGATATGATATGGACTTTTAGTATGAATCAGCATATTTGTCCTTACGTTCTTAATCAGATCCTGAATCAGATAAAGCTGTCTGCCGCCATGTAGTTAATCCAATTCACCTGTGATTGAAGAATGATGATTTTTTTGGCAACAATAAGCATTGTGCAAGGGTTAAATAATGAGTAAAATTTCTATTTTGGAGTATTAGACACACCTAATTGTTTCAAACCCTAGGAAGCCTTGACCACAATAAAGCATGTTGTCTGAATGATTCTCTAATTTTAAGAATATCCTTCATAAACCACAGATTAAATTTGTTTCAGTGCAGATAATTCATTCAAGTCTCCAGAGAAGTGAGGTTGATCACAATGATGGTGGAAACCATACAGTGAAGCATGCTCACTGAGAATCCAATACAGACCAAGTGTCCTCCTCTTTCATAACCTCTCTTCAACAATGGCAACCAAGAGATGCCAGTGAAGAGTAAGTATAGGACATGATATTTATCTCAAATATTCTCCTAGCTGCCACATATTTTCAGATTGGCGTAGTCTAGGCCTAACAAGATTTGTCTGTTTAGCAACTCTGAATAGATCTTTCCTCCAACTACTTATCCTTTTCAACTCATGTAAGCTTTCAGTATCCACAATATCCTTTGGAAAGGAATTCTACAAGTCCACTGTCCACTGTGCCAAACGCCACCTTCTTTCATTTGTTTCAGATCCAGTTCCTACTAGAAACCTCTCTTATACTGCAAAAGACAGTGAGCAGTCAATCCTTACCATTATCTCTACACAATGTGTGATTCTGAAGACCTCTATCATATTGCTTTGTAAACCCTTTCTTTTCCAAATTGACAAATCCTACCCTAGTCATTCTTCTGGCACACACTCAGTCATCCTTGTTTATCTTCTTTGGGCCTTTTCCAGTTTTAGTCAACCTTTTTTTATAAGGGAGGCGGAACTGCACGCGGTATTAATGCTGAGGGCAAACAATGCCTTTATGTATGCAAAACAATGCTATTGTTTTGCTCTTCATTCCTTTCTAAATCATGCCTAACTTTTATTTTGCCTTTTTTGACCACTACTGAATAGACATTGAGTTGACATTTTCCATTGATAATGGAAAATAAGCTCATAATCCAAAGGCTTCACTCCTGAATGTCATTGGTCAGCACAGGGACCATTATTTTATGTGAAATGGGATTTTTCCTCCTTACCTTTACCTGCATTGAATTTTATCTAACATTGCCCAGTCACTATTCTCAAAAAGTCCTCCACTTCTTCACTGTGTGTCTTCATCATTACGATCAGAACAACTTCATATCCTCTGTAAATCATTTCACTTATCACTCACTGTCTTCCTTGTCTTCCCCCTCCCCAGTCATTTCAACAGCACAGGTTTGGGCATGGACCCACACAGACTTCTGGGACTTCTCTCAATTGCTATAATTGACACTTTCCTTCCATCCCTTGCATCCTATCTCATAGCCAATTCATGTCTTACCCCATGGCTCTTTGGATTCCCAAGAGCTTTTAAAGGAAGCTAGCTTGACTATTATCAACCAGCCATTTTGTCTCTTCCCCCATAGATCACATATATTCACATGTCCACTAATTCAATTATTTCTCGGAGTTTTACTAACTTGGTGGGTATAAAACTCATGCTACAGATGTGTAGTTTCCTTCATTCTCCCCGGAACCTGTTTTCAGGACTGCCATAACATTTGCCATTGGTCCAGTCCTCATCTACCAAAATAGTTTTAAACTGAGAGGTTACACATTGCCATTGTCAATTCAGCTATTTCATCCTTGACTTCTCTTAAAGCACTTGGGTGAACACTGTCCATCACCGGTTCGTATTTGCATTGTGAATGTTTCCACAGCCTCTTTAGCCACTTCAGTGTCAGACACACTCTCTGAGGAACATTCTCCCTCTCCAAAGGGATCCAACATGGATCTACAATTTAGTCCACAGTGAAAGCTTATGTAAAGAATTAATTTGGCTTCTCAGCAGTGGTCTTGCCCTCTCAGTGCTCCTTTAATGCCACGAGCATCATTTGGCTCTACAGCCTCTCTGGAATGCTTCCTGCTCTTGATATGTCTGAAGGAATATTTAGTATTCAGTTGACCCTTTTTGCTCATTGTTCCTTGAGTGCTATTTTGACACGCGCTACTGCATTTATACAATTAATCTGCCAGAGTTTAATCCTTTGTCTTTTCCTCGTTTGGATACAATTCCAGCTTTTTGAAAGATGTCTTCTTATTCTCATAACCTACTTATTGTGCTGATTAGACATGCTTGCTTCCTTTTTACCCTTATTCAAGCCTTTCTTAACAGGTGGTACACACTACTGCTGGGCTTCCAGTATGCTGTCCTTCAGTAACCTCCTTGCAGCCTGCAAAGATTTACTCCCTTCAGGTTTAATTTAACAGATTCCTAATTTTCACGTATTTCCCCTTTTTGAAGTTGTGTACCACTGGGGTAGTGATGGTGGGGCACGAGGCTGACCTTTTTACCTCTGTAAGGATGCTGAATTTGAATTTAGGACTTGTTTGCACTCCCATTAAAATCAACACTAGTTGTGTCTAAGGAAGGGATAGGTTAAGAACTGCAGGTCAGGACTTACTGGAGTTTAAAGAAGTAATTTCTATTGGTGTCTCAAAACTGCTTAAAAATTGGTAACGTGATTAAGACCTACTCAAGGATTTTGGCTTAATGAAAGTCAGAGGTACTAAAAACTTCGTAGTAGGAATGAATTCAACAATGGGCTATGTTAGCAACATTAGCAGCCTTTAAGCTAAAGAATAATTTATATAACTAAGAGCAGTGTCCTTTTGCCATTTATTTAGTAGTGCCATTTATAAACTATAATCAACAATCCCCTCTTTATTAACTTTAATATGTTACATATGTTATTTGGAATATGTCAACCATAATTTTAATTAGTTAAAAGATAGGGAGCCACTAAAAATACACACTAATCAGTGAGAAAGCTGAGACATTAAGCATTCTTTAGCTCATTTGTAAGCTGGTATTTTACTAAATCTCTACAAGCTCTTTAGATCTTCTGATACGCCTGCAGAACACGGTAGTTTGAAAGCATCAAATTAACTTTTGTAAGAGCCATTTTATGAGATACTTTTTTTTTATGGATGACTTCCCTTTTTTAAAGCTGAATCCTGTCAGGAAAACAAAGCAATTCCAATTTATTTTGCACAGATAACATATTCTTGTGGTTCAATTCAAGATATTATTCAGTAAATAAATTTGTTACAAATTTTGCTCAGATTTGCATTATGGTATAGGACATCATTAGTCCTCTAAAAATACTTGCAGAGCCTCCAAAAGGTTTTACTAATTCTTCTCAATATATTGGAAAAACCTATGTCACTAAAGGTTACATAATTCATGTTAGGCAAACCTATGAAGCCATTGAGGGGAAAAAGGTCACACTATGCTCTACTTAGAAACTATGATAATATATGTTACAGACAATCAGCTTAAAACAATACAGGTAACAATATTTCTGGCATGGTTGATTTTACAGACTTAATATTCTTCACGTGTGGTATTTTGCATATTGTTTTCCAGATCTTATAAAAGACAATTCTAGCAGTGCCTATCAGCAGAGCTGGAATTTTAATGTTGTGGCACAGACCTCTGTCATTTGAGCCAACAATAATATTCACAGCAGACTGCTTTTCTCTGTTCAGGCAGACCACTGGAGGAGACACACGTGGCTTTTGCTGAGCCTTTTCAGATAGTAGAGTCCAATTGCTAGTTCCTCACAGTCCCTACTGCCTACTTTCTTTTATCTTACTTCTGTTTCTGTCTGCCCACACTCACATCACTCCTTGCCCCTTTCTTTACTATCTTCCCTTCCCATCCTGGTCCCTGTTGCTACCCCAGCCTATCCTCTTTATTCTTGTCTCCTTAATCTTCTCCAATTTGCTTTATTTCTATCGACAAAACTGTGTCTTTTTCTCTGGTATTGGTCATAGAAACAACTGCAATATTTAAGTTGATGCTCAAAACCTTTTTCTTCTTAGACAAATACCCAAAGGAAGTTCAATCTCAATTGCATTTGGCAAATATAAGCATTTGGTAAATAGGAGCTTATAAAAAACCCTAGTTACCAAGCTGTCTGTAACAGTTAACTAACCCTTTGCCAGTGTCAGAAAAACCTGTAATAAAGAAGGGTCTCTAAATTTAGCTTGCAAGCCAATCGCTAAAAATAAAATCTAGGAGCTAACCTTCTTCCTCATTGCCATGTCTGCAACCTGGCTCTGCCTTCATCCAGTGATATCTGTGCAGTCCATTAACTTCTGTGGAGAAAGTGGCAATTTGATATTTTTTCAGAAAATTTCAAAAGGCAAGGACAAACAGTGGCACCCTGCAGGCATACATTCTCTTGTATATGCTTCTATTTTCATATCAAAAACCCCTCCCAAACTCAAAGCTAATGAATGACAATTGGATACATGGGTAAGAAACCCCACAATTCATGATTAGTGCTCTGAATTGAGCACTGCATGACATCACTGAACATTGCAAAGTCAAAATAATCATGGACACCCTCCACTCTGGGCAGCATGAATAACCCAGACTAATGCTGTCTTGGGAAAAAATACTTTGAGAACAAACATGTGACCAATCACATTATCACCCCTTATTAATTTCTTTCACAACCTCTGGCAACCTGAACATTTCAAATTCTTTCCTAGTGACATCTGTATTCACGTGTCTAACTTAGATTAAAACCCACAGCAACAACACTACCCTTGTGTAAGTAAACATCACTGTCAGCCCTGATCCTGTACTCACCGAAACCCATTGCCCTTTGGAGCCCTGCTATCAGCTCTTTCCTATTGATCCGCTTTGCATGACCAGATACAAAGGATATCCCACAGCCACCTGTAACCCCTGCACTTTCTGGTCTCCAACAGTCCCGCTCACTCATTATTTCTCTGCTTTTTCCTCACTAATTCCTAATACCTATCAAACACCCCATTTCTGTCGTTTGGGAGTTGGCTTAATGTGGGAGGACAAGCAACAAACACCAATAGATGGGAAAGGTTTACTTGGAGTTATGCGCACTCCGTCTGCACTCTACCTAGGCTTAACATGGCAGGGATAACGAACATCAGCATCTCGATTACAAAGAATTTGTTCCCATCATGCTGACCGACATGTGAATACATTTTCTGTCTGAGCTAATAAGTTGTTGCTGCAAAGTTAAATCTTTTTCATATTACACTGACCAACATGCTTAATTTAAATGTTTTATTTGGCTCAGGATTTTAAACTGTCAGCTTTTTTTAGTTGAAACGTATTCTTTGGACTCTCTCCAATTAATGTTTAAGTAAATTTTTTTCACTAGCACTTAACCTGAATATCAGCTGCAAACTAAGACAACTTGTCAGGAACAAAAATGCAGACTGTGCAAACAAATCCACAAATTTCACCAATTTTTCACCAAAAGCAAAGTAACTATACTGAAGATCACTGGAACTGTTCCAAGAAAAAGGGAGTATTTATACTGGTTTAAATTCACACTTAACTTCAGAGGTTGAACTTGCTTGGATAGACTTTGCATTTTGAAAATACTGTAGATAAGAACATCAAAGCTAGCAAACCTGAACAGGAAAAGAGTTTTCACAGACTGGTCTGAGGTACTCAGCAGCAAACCTGATTTAACATAATATTCAACCATGCCCCAGACGGAAGCACTTGAAGTATGATACAGCTCCATCCTCCAACTCTTATGGACTTGCCTACATGCCTACTTCATCAGTCATACATCAGAGACTACAGCTCTTTTGTCTTCCATGTGGCAGTTTTCAGAAGCTGCCAAAGGTTGTAAAAGTAAAAAGGGTAGGCAAACAAAGAGAAAACATGTTTTTCCTTTATGGAAAGGCAGATTCAGGACTCTAGTTCTGAGCTGAGTGACTGGTGTCAAAAAAAAAAAAAATGTGGGAGCAACACTTACTACAATACAGTCACTTTGACTTGCGAGATTTAGTGACATTTCCTATTCTTTGCAGTGGCACGGCCACATGCAATCCTAAGTAAATTTTCCAGAATGTAACTGCTATGAATTATGGCTTTTTGCTATGAGTTCAAAGCTCTCCATGACAGATCTACAGCCTGACTCATTATATTCGGAGTAATGATTATCCTGCATAACCCACAAAAACTTTCTCTTTGGGAGATATAATGGAAGACTTTCTTAAGTGCCTAAGCCTAAACCTACTACTTAAGGATTCACAGAAGTGGTTAATGGGACTTTTTGAAAGTACCCAAATTCTTAACTATCCCTGGAATAAAAGTTCCCCTCAATATCGACATGTAGATGCTCTGCCAGGAAACATCCTGCCTTAATTCACTCAGACCAGATCACTCACATACCTTTGAACACTTAAATACAAATATTTTGAATTTTCCCCCATTGCTCTGTGTGTTCAAAGGAGGGTATTCAAGCAACCTGCCAAGCCACACACCCAAAACATATTCTTCTGTCTCAGCAGCTGACTACCTTTTGCTGCTATCTCTGTCAGTCTTCCTCTACTCCTTTCATGAAGCCCATTTACATACAGATTCATCATTCTTCAAACCTAGTCACCATCTCCATTAGACTTCTGTCTTTGGGCTGTGCTAGCATTGGAAAGGCCAGAGGCTCTTTTACCGTAATGAGGTATAGATGTGCCTCTGCTTTTTAGTCTGTCCCCTGCCCTGAGCTAGTAGGATAGAATTTTATGCTTTTTACATGACATAATATGAAATCCACTTTAGGACAATGGTCCTAATTCCCTGCCAAATCTGGAATTAAAAAACTTTCCTAGGGATGGGAGGCTTTGAAGAATACAACCATCTACCAGCAAACTTCAGTTAGGCTTTTTTCCTACAAAAAATTTTGGATGTAGATTACTTGCAGAAATGTCATCCTCTAAATAAGATAAACTGTATCTGGCAAAGCAGAACACACACTGCTGAAGCTGCTTTATCTCAGTGAAACAGGGGCAGCTTTGTATTCATGAAAGTGACCACCAGAAAGGGTGCTGGTCTCTTATTATTTAGTCTAACAACTGAAGGAAGCGAAAGACCAAGCTATTTTAATTTTTTTTTTAAAGCAGCTCTTACACAGATTGTGACGGGAGTATTCTGTGAAAGACACTCTCACATCTTAGTTGAAATCAGGTCTAGTCAGGGAAGGAAGCTTTTGCTTCCTTTTGCTGCTGATTAAGAGTCTAGGGCTTAAAGGGCAATTCCAGACAAGGAAGGAGATCTTTATCGCTGCCCTTGGAACAGTTCCCACTGTTGTGCTCATTTTCCTCCCTCTTTTAATCACAATTTACAGTTGAAAAACATATCTCAGAGAATGGTACCAGCATTCCAGCTGTTCCATGAAGATGCTAGATCATTCAGCATTGTTATGTTTTCAATACTTATAAATGTTTCTAATAACATTCCATGGTTTCAATCAGTAAACAGTGCTTAAGAACTACCACAGCTGTTTTCTGAGTAGCTAAAGTAGATCAGCTTGTAAGAAAGCAGCACGGGAAAGTCCTCCTCTAAAAAATACAGTGTGGGCTGAAGCCATCTGGTGAGTATTACAGGTCACCTTCTCGTCTCACCAATATTCACCTAGGCTCCAGTCCATACAGGAGAGCTTACAATGCAAACCAGGAGGAGAGCTTAGGATCAACTCTCAGCATTCTGATATTACACATCTCTCTAATCAATCAGTAAAGTCATGTGGACATAGTTTCCATGCTAAATTAGGGGGATGACATGACAAATGGCAGAACTTCAATTCACAGCGGCCTGAGAAACTCCGGGACTGGGGCAACAGAAAACTTATGGGATTCAGTAGGAAGAAGTACACCTGGGGCAGGATAACCCCAGGCATCAGTATGGACTGGGAACTGGCTAGCAGAGCAGCAGCCTCAGTGGAAAGGACTCAGGCACTACAGTGGATGCCAAGTTGAACCTGTGCCAACCGTGTGCTCCCATCATGAACAAAGTAAGGGTTACCTTAGGGGGAACATGGCCAGCAGGGAGGTTATTCCTTGCTTAATCTGCTGCTGGGGGAGTGGGGCATAGCTGGTCTACTGTTCACTCGTGGGAACCCAAATATACACTACAAAAGGGATGTTAAAACCTGGAGAGGGTCTATGTAGTGTTTATTAAGATGGCCAGGGACACAGAGCACATGAGCTATGAGGAAAACCTGAGGGAGTTGTACTTCTTTTGCCTGGCAAAGGAGAGGTTAAAGGGACTGTAGCCTGTGACTACATGAAGTGAAGTTGCAGAGATAACAAAGTCAGACTTCTCTTGGCAGTAGCAAAGAACATAACAAGGGGCAAGGGACATGTGTTGTGACTTGAGATATTCAGATGAGACATTACGAAGAATTTCTTCACCAGCAGGACAGTGCAGCACTGAAAGCAGCTAGATAGAGAGTGGGTGGACTTTCCTGCTTTTCAATATTCAGCTAAACAAAGCCATTGCTCTAGTGTTGGTGATGGTCAATGATAGCTGGTGATAGATGTAATGATTTAGCGATGGTGATAGTTCTTGTTTTAAACAGAAGGATGAACTGAATGACATCCAGATGCCCACCCCAACCAATGCTTCTATGATTGTGTGAGAATTTCTGCAATGAGAACTGACAAATAATGCAGCTGCGGCTCCCTGAGCTTCCACAGCCCAGATCTACTTTATTACTTTCTTTTTTTGCTGAAGGAAAAAAACAGGTGGTTGAACTGTCTTTGTTGATGGGGAAGTTCACATAGGCAGGTTCACTCAGGGATGACAGTGTTATGACTTACACCCCAGCTGAATTCCAACTCAATCCTTACAAAATAGACAGTTGCATGTCTTCCATAGCTTCTTTCTAAGTCTTCCCACAGCCAACTGTCGTGGTTTAACCCCAGCCAGCAACTAAGCACGACCCAGACCCTCGCTCACTCCCCCAGGGTGGGATGGGGGAGACAATTGGAAGGGTAACAGTGAGAAAACTCGTGGGTTGAGATAAAGACACTTCAATAGGTAAAGCAAAAGCCCTGCACACAAGCAAAGCAAAACAAGGAATTCATTCACTACTTCCCATCGGCAGGTGTTCAGCCATCTCCAGGAAAGCAGGGCTCCATCACGCGTAACGGTTACTTGGGAAGACAAATGCCATCACTCCGAATGTCCTCCCCTTCCTTCTTCTTCCCCCAGCTTTATATGTTGAGCATGACATCATATGGTATGAAATATCCCTTTTGTCAACTGGGGTCAGCTGTCCCAGCTATGTCACCTCCCAACTTCTTAGGTACCCCCAGCCTGCTCGCTGGTGGGGTGGTGTGAGAAGCAGAAAAGACCTTGACTCTGTGTAAGTACTGCTCAGCAATAATGAAAACATCCCTGTGTTATCAACATTGTTTCAGCACAAATTGAAAACATAGCCCCATGCTAGCTACTGTGACGAAAATTAACTCTATCCCAGCCAAAACCAGCACACCAACTCAGTATACATTATAGTTGATACCTCTTAAGTGACCTATATAGTATAGTGGTACTATACTGTAAAGCTTAGAAGAAAGTTTTCCTTTCCACTAATTTTTGCTGACTTGCACAGTTTGAGAGTGACTGCCATGACTGCCATGCCAGGATATAGTAATTTGAGGTTCCTATTGGAGCTCTGTATTTGGAGCTCCAATATGTTTGTTTTTTTTTACAGTGATTGTCAGGCTGCCCAAGGCCTGCAGTATAACACTAGCTGTCTCATTGATTTGTCCCAAATACTAGAGGGGCATGTCTCAGTGTGGATGATTATGACCATAAATATTTTTGTTGCTCTGTGACACAAAATAGCATAATTTAGGCCAAAAAACATATGTGACTGGACAGGACCTGTCCTCCATCGAAAAATTTTCAAAGTCACAGAAACACATGAACACACATCACACATCCTCACATTCCTGGGAGGATGAATGTATCTCAGTGTGCAAGGAGGAAATAACACAGTAACAACTGAAGCCCATGCTCAGCCTGCTGCCTGTGCTAATGAGATCAAAAAGCATACCTTGTGCTTTTGGGGTACTGTGTGAAATTATCAAATCCAAAACGTGTGTTATTACCAAAGTTGAAAACAGCATAATTCTTACATTTTGTATACTTGACCTTATTCAAACCCACCTGGATGTACTTGCCATCAGTTCACAATTTTGCCTAACACCTCTCTACTCACTTCACCTACCAGATCAAAACAGAAGAGCCCTCTGCGTTGTGGTTTTGGCAGCATGCAACCAAGCGTTGAGAATTAAGACTTCGCCACACTGGGATCACATCTCATTGTTGAGCAGTTTCCCAGAAACACAAAAGAATGCAGAAGGTTGCAACACCAAAACTCATCTAGACTCTGACACTTGGAGGCTGGCTTCTAGTCCACAATGCTGAACTTATATGAACTCCTTAGAGTACAGCATGCTTGACTGCACAATGCAACTAAATGTTCGTCCAAGGTTAAAATATAGCCATCTTTAACAGAAATGTTCCAAATATAATAGAGCATCAGTGAAAATGAAGCCTGCCTAAGCTTGGACTGTTGCAGTTACTTTCCTCTATTCTCCAAAGCTGTTGACAAGTCACACTTTCAACCATAGGATTGAAACCTGTGTTAATATAGGGCTCTGTTAGTTGGAGTTTTTGGGGAAGGACAGTTCTTGTCTCTGCTGGTCATCAGTTGTTAATACTGTCATCATCAGGTTTGCACAAATGCCTATTTTAGGATCACCAAAAAAGCTTCTCCCAGATATCTCCAGATCTAGATGCCAACATCTTGATGATTATTCTTCCAACATTCCCTATTGCATATTGGGGAAAAAACAGCAGAATTTTTTTGCATTTGATGTTTGTAAGCTTCATATTATAGAAGAGCTAAGAGTCACTGTCAGCAGGACTGACTAGCTGGGAATGATATGGCGATTAAAAGCACCAAAGCCTGTCCTTAATGTTTCAGCAGGTGAAATATTAATTGTTAAATTGGGGACAGGTGACAGATTCTGGAATTTAGACATACTTTATAGCAACCTGCCCATCAAATGTTATAATGAGAGATGGGTAGCAGATAGCTGTCTCAGCCACTAGTCCAACTGTTGTTCTGGAGGTGGTTGTTTTCCCTACTACAACTCCATGTTGTTTGGGTTTTCCAAATCCTGTTTGTCCTCCTCCCCAGCACTAAGACCAAATGTGACATGAAATATTTTGTTAATAAGCTATTAGACATATGGTCTAAAGGGTGATCAGCATTCCTTGATGTAGCACCCAAGACAAGGTACATATTAAAAGACAGTCCTCTTCTTCCATATTCCAACTCATTTCCAGATTTGACATCACCATTTTTACCTGTGATGACTTTTGCCTGGTTTTGTGTTAATACATAATTCCCCTCCAAGGAAAGTAACAGCTCCAACATCTTCATCCAAATCCTCTATATGAAATAATAACATCTAGTGTTCACTTTTTACAGGGAAAGAATAATGGACAAGCAATATTAGGCATGCCTAGTATTATTTTTGGTCTTCAGCATAAGACATGATATATGTGGGTGTGTTACAGCTCTTTTTCTCAATGGTACGAGTTCAGCACTTCATTTTACTATGTGCTGATTTTATGTCTTTCTAAAGCCTTTGTAAAAAAAGAATGCTAAGTTAAAGAAAACTTAAATCACAAGTTCCAGCTTGAATCATACAGAAGAGAAAGGCAATTGATTAGTTCATGACTGCAGAAGTTAATTTGATTTAAGGGCTCTGAAACTTCAGATTCTCTCACCAATATTTATTTCCCTTTTCTTTTATTAACTGTCATTAGGGCTACAACAGTGCAAAAATGCACCAGGAGAAAGGAAATAGATGGAAAAAAAGATAATCTTACTATTCACAACATAACATATACAAAGTTTAAACAAAGCAGTCTAACGATCTGTTAGCTTGCTCTCTAGCCAGTTTTAACTTTATTCCTGAGAATGGGCTTGTCATCTAAGATTTTGGTTTGGTTCAGAACCAAAATTTGGATATGGATTTCCACTCAGTTCAAGAATGCTTGGATCTGGGACTATAATATCAATGAAGGGTGTGTTAATTTAAGAGAGCTAAAAGGAAAAAACTGTAGAGAAATCTGGGATACTCTGGGTAAAAATTGCATAGTGCTGGGAGAAGTAATGCTTAGAGCAGTAACTTCACTTTGCAGGAGGACTAATAACTTGCAGAGATGAAGGTACAATTGTAAGATTCAAACAAGTAAATGATAAATTCATAGATTCTCTGCAACTCTACTACAGCAAAAAAGTTATCCAAAGGGGATATCAAGTGGCTGCTAGAAGTCTGGAAGGTGTTTTGCAGGGCTGTTTATATTGGACTGCACAGTGATGAAAGCTATTTTTGTGTTAGGATTGTGTCAAAGCCATTAGGGGAAGCTATCATGTTAAACCCAGAATTAGAAATCTTGCATAGTTTGGGAAAAAAGAAAAAGGTTAAGACAGAATCCCCTGCCCTGGGAATTCTGCTACTATGTGACTTAACACATCGAGTAACGTCTCACAAAATGAAGGAAAATAGTTTTGGTGAGAAGAAAAACATCTTACACTCTCAAAGAGTGTACAATTCACCTCTTTGCTCACTTTATTTTGAAGTAACTGGTAAATTTCTGAAAATCCAGATTTAACAGGGAACAACATGATGGCCATAGTGCTCCTTGACAAGACAAAAAAGTCCCCCCAGCTGTATTGCTTGTTCCTTGCTAGCTCTGATCTTACTCAAGAAGTGAACAAGAAAAAATATTGCCCCCTGGCTTCATTCCTCCTTTCTTTATTTCCTTGCCTTACAGGAATAATGAGATATATGACCGAGAAAAGGAAGAGGACAAGATCTGCAGCAGCTACTGCTAGCTGTTGCAGAGCACCTTAGGAACCAGTGGTGCGGTGAGCATGAGTACTAATGAAGTCTGATTTCCTTCAGGCGTGTTCCTGGTCCCCTCAGCTCTGAGTATTTCTTCTGGATGGGGTTCCTTATGACTTATAAGGAAATAAAAAAATTGTAGTAGGTATCCAAGTAGAAACTTTTGAGTCACTCTTTTATGAAGCTTACAGTAATTATTGTAGACTTTTTCACCTCTGGTAAATTTGATTGAAATCTGTCAGAGAATCAGAGGGAGAATAGGGACACAGCTGGCTGGGGACAGTGTAATCACCTATGGCTTATTCTCTCAGGGAACTATACAGGACATACTTTCAGCAGGTGAGAAATTAAAGTACAAATTACCACTGTAGAGTGGAACAGTCACGGTAGACCTGAGCTGATAGAATGACAGAAGGCACAGGATGATCCCTTGTGACTTGTCATGTCAGCAATCATTTGGTTTCATCTACCTGCCTTTATTTAATGTTGGTAACTACAGAAAGACTCCTGAAGACTAGTCAAATAAAACAAAATCCCTCTCTCCCCTTTGAAACATAAAATATTTTCATAAAATAAGCCAAAATCTAAAATTACCCAGTATCAGTAGATAATAGAAAGAATTGAAAACCATTTGGTCTTGTAAAAGCATACTTACCATCTACCCAGTGTTGCAGAGGACTAAACAACTGATCATGAGTGATATTCTGTAACACCATTTTAAACCAGGAAAATCTTTTCCACTGATTCAGTTTTGCTGTAATTGACATTTTATGCTTTTTCTTCTATACTGAATAGTGTGGATGGAAATATATCTCAACTTGCTGTTAGAAGTACTGTCTTTTCTTTAGTGGATAAGCAAATCCAGAAGAGCTAAGCGTGACACAAGTATGTGTATAATATAACAGAAGCAAATGCTGATCCTCAGCTTAACAGCATGGTTCAAAATAAAGTGAATTGATATAGCTTACAATTACGATTTTTTCAGCCTAGCTTTTTATTTCAACATAAATTTCAAGCTAATCTGAATTCCAGTTATCATCATTTGGCTGAAATAATTAATGGCATTATTCACAGATTGTCATGCTGTGACATATATATATGTCAGAGACAAGAACTGTTTGTCTGAAATAATTTTATTTACAAGGTAATTTGCAACCTGAATCTAAAGTAGTATGGTTTTGCATTCTCCAATCTCTCAACCAAATGGACTGCTACCTAAAAGATGGAAACTCCATGCACCATTATTTCCATTGACCTAGTTTAGTCACTCCATACTGTTGATCTGCAGTAAGCTCTGAGAAAGAATACTTTTTTCCCTATCACTTACCGTAAAGCAGCAGACTTCTAATATCCAAGAATAATATTGTAAAAAGTAGTCCATCTGAGGCCTTGTTATAAGCTCAAGGAAACTTCACTGTGACATGACACCAATAGATTTCCACCCTACACAGAAATATTGGTTCCCTTCAAAAACTACCATTATAAGCTAAGATACAGAGCCGTGGTATTTTCTGGCAGAGTGGTGCAGCTAAGCCCAAAGAAAGCCTGTTAATGACTGTAAGGATATGGCTGTGCTCATGAGTAAGTGCACAGACACTCAAGACTGCTCTAGAGAAAGTAAGCACGTGGAAGAGGTGAAGATGTATCCATGTAAAGGAAGAAAAGCAGAGGTCGAATATATTTGTCCTCAAAATCTTCACTTAAAGTATTCGTAATGAACAACTGTACTGGAACTATACTAATGCTTAAAGATACAGTTCAAAGCACAATAAAAACAATAGGAACATTTCCATCACCTTAAGAGGGAAGGAACCTTATTAGATAATATAGGAACCAGTTTGAATTTTCCCTGAGGCTTAAATCCCGTCATTATTTTTCTGCCTAAAGATGTTTAAAGTTTTTCATCTTCTCCAATTCCCTTTTGGCAAACACCTCATCATGTTCTGTGCTGCTGGTTCCAACCAGAATTTGCTACTTAAATGTCCAAGAAAAGACTGTTCTCATATTTCCTCCCAAGCCAAAAATCACTTATTACCGGAAATCTTGCAGGGAACCCAAATCTTGCAAGATTTCTAGCCTAATTAGACTTGGATAAAGAAAACAGACCAACTTCTGATGATCTTGACTCCCACAGTTTGTCAGTTCAGGTGTATCTACAGCTATACCAACCCTACAGTTCAGATTTACTTTCTTCACTGTCTCTGTGATGCAGAGAATTTGTTTTTTTTTTTACACCCAGCTGTAACCATGGCTGCAGAAATTTTGTGTTTTCTGCCACATCGTTATCCAAAATTCATGGCTATGAGCAGAGCTTACATGCTTAGGTGCAGCATTGAACTATCACAGTTATGCCACATTAAAGATAAAATAATGTGCACATGCTTAATTTGCAGTAAGTTACCACTATGAAAAAAATGTTAGCTCCAGATTGCAAGAAATAATGTAATTTTTTTTTAAACTGATCTTCAGTCTCTCCATAGAAGAATAAATTTTTAGCCAGTTGGTTGTCTTTTAAGGGGTTGCTAGAGGTAGATATGCTTGTAGGACACAAAGAAACAGAAGAAACAAGGCTATGCTTGTTCTTCTTTTTTTCTGAGCAAAAGCTCCCATCCTACCAGAAAAGCCCATCCACCTCTCCTTAGAGCTACTCTGAAAATGTATTGGAAACTTTCTTCTTGTAGCATGGCCTGATACAGTGCAGAAGTCCTTGATAAACACTGCTAAAGGTCAACCTGAGACTGCTTCTCTCCCTAAGCCGTTCCACAGTTCAGAGAAAAAGTTCTCTTGACCACATGATTAGTGGATACAGCTGTATTAATCACCTCCAGGAGAGCCAGGCAAGTTGATTCAAACTTTCTAAATATCATTGACTGTCAGGTTTTTATGCTGAGTTTCAAGTGACAGGAAAAAATGGAAGGAAGCATCCAAACTGCACATGCCGAACACCCCAGCTACTAGGTTGGTCCAGTGACAGTAGGAAGTGTCAAATATGGGTTTAAGAGAGCTAGCGTAAACCAGCTTGATTTTGTTTGTGGCAGGGTGACATATACAACCTCCAGAACATTACTATTGCATGTGCATGAACTTACTGGGAAAATCCCATAGTCAGAAATAAATAACTAAGAATGAAAGATTTATGAAGAATTCTTCAGAAGAGGAATTTGTTAATGAAGGAACACAACACAGTCTTTTTAAAACATAGATAATTTCCTGTTAAGCAAAAAATGTCTTAGTGCCGTGATGCTCGCTTGCACGTTTTACTGTTATTTTACATTGCTGAGGGGCTCTTCTACACCATCCTTTCCTGAGCTGTTTAACCTGAAGACCTGACCCAAGAGTGTCAGGTAGCAGCAAAAGTGGGGCTGCTCCACAAGGGAGGAGAAGCTGGGATCCTCCTTGGTGCTCTTACAGACAGGTGCTGTCCCGCAGGGTCTGAACACGTCAGGCTGGTATCAGGGTCCATCGGCAGCCCCAGGCACAGCAAGTGATGAACCAGGGTCAGGGTCCATCCAGAGGGTCCAGTCTGGAGCAAAAAGGGACAAAGATAGAGACAGGGCTGGAGGCAAGGCTGCAGTCTGGGTCTGAGGTCCATCCATGAGGCAGGGCTGGAGACCAGCACTCCTCCGGCATAGCTCCAACCAGGTCTGGGTGCCCCAGGCTGGGCTGAAATGGGGCCCTGGGCCATGGGCAGGGTGGGGATGGCCACAGGGGAGGCTGGGCAGGGACAGTCAGGACTGGTAGTGCCCTTGGGGCCATTGCACTGTCTGCCTAAGGATATCTTTCACAAGTCTGAGTGTTTGAGACCCAGTAACGAAAGAGTAAAACATTTTAATCCCTTTTATTAAAGACTTTGAAACCCATTCATATTTCTATAATGTTCATTAATGAATACATAAGAGAAGCCTGGCTTTCCCAGTGTAACCTTAAAGCTGTTCATTTCTGGGCTGTATCTATCCAAACGTTTCCCAACATTTACCACTGCAAATTTCATGTAATAATCAATGTAGGGGTGTTGGCTATTCCTTGTCCAACCAAATTACCCAAGGGAACTGAGGGGGAAAACAAAATCCACTAGGACTTATTCAACACAAAATGATCCTGAAAAATAGGTCACTATTTTTTCCCTTGCCAGAGCTACACTACGTACTCAAAACATTAAATTTATAACCTGCTTGAACTCCCCGGTTTCCATGCACAATGAGGTCAAATACTGTCTCAAAACCAGCTTAATTTTATGATAATGTATCTAGAGGAATGTGAAAGACTGAATTGTAGAACTTTTGTCTCAAAGACTGCTTATCTGGGTGAGGATTCCTTTGGCTGCTGAATATGGTAAGAATGGCTGCAAGGCCACAGAGATCTCCGACTGCAAGGTGTGAAAGATCTCTGGCTGGCACGTGCTTGGACGGTCAAGACTCAGGAATGCGGAGATGTGGCATTGCCATGGAAACTGCAGCCCTCGAATGAGAATAAAAGGGGCTGCCAAGAGGACCCCAGTGCGATTGCCGCCCCCACCGAAACACCGCGGACCCCGGAGCGACCGCCCACCACCAGAACCCTGAGAGACCTGGACCCCCGGGACGCCGCGGATCCATGGTGGTGACTATTCTTGCAAGTCTATCCTGTATTCTTGCTTGACTTCTGTCTTTTTACTCTTCTATCCCATCGCTATTAATTTTCTACTTCTGATATTAAAAGTTGCTGTTTGGGGTATACGGCATTTGACCTCGTTTGTGTCTTAATCTCGCTCTTGGGATCATATCGAAACCTCCCCCGACATCGGATCGGGACATTCCCGATACCAGATCGGGACAAGGAATACTGCTTGTCTAAACTTCTCCTATGACTCTTTTTACACACAAGCATGACTGAGAAAACCCTTCCCTCATTTGACTCCGTTCATACCTGTGAAACTCATATTATTCTCTTGGAGGAATGGTATGGCTGGATCACGCATTCCCAACATGTTAATGAAGGTACCACACATGGCAGGATGATCTCACTTCCACCCAGATAAACACATGAAAACCAGACGTCTCCCATTCCACTGAGCAAGACCAGGTAATGGGACAAACACAATGTAGAAATGCCCAGTGAAGATGAAACCCGCTTTTATGGTTTTCTTTCTGACCATCAAGTGTGGGCTGAAAATAGGATCCTTATGCTGCCCATTACTCCCTGAACTTCAGGTCCAACACCTGAGTCACCCTGAACGTGAGGACCAACACAATATTTGACTGCCTTATTTTTGTAGTTGTAATAGCAGAGAATGTTTTGAACTCTTTTTTTTTTTTTTTATTTTGGGGGATCTCTCCCAAATTGGAAGTGGCAAACCACATGGGGAGCTTGCTCCTGAAAAGAGAAGAGATCCATTTCTCAATCTCACTTTATTAATTTTTGTACATCCAAAATTTGTTTTCTTATAGCCATAATGTCATGCAGAATCTTAACTCCTGAAAGAACAGAAGCATCTGTAACACTGCTGTTATTTATTATGCGACAAGTGATGCTGTGCTCCAGTGTTTTGCTCTGCTTTATTACTTTATTTCATTCTCTATGAAAATGTTCATTTCCTCTCTGTGTGGATGAGCACTGATGAAAACAGGTGTTTAGTATTCCACTCAGCTTCCATTACAGTGGCTACTAACTCATTTCATGTGCATGCTAGTACAGTCAGACCAAAACATAAGTATACAGAAGCAGAGTTAGAAAAAGTAAACCAAAGCCATCTATAACTGATTTTAGCATCTGTTCTGCTTTGTATGCTGACTCTTCAGGTATATCGTCAAATTTACTGACAGTTTAATCACTTCCCTCAGTATTTTAAAGAAATTCCTCGTTTGTGTTATGATGTAGCACTATAAACTGAAAAAAACCCAAACAAACAAAAATTAAATTAAATGTTCTTTGCTTACACTCCAGAGAAAAACGAGGACATACCTTGTCACCCTGTGCTGCATAGGAGTAAGAGGAACGAGACCTGGTTTCCAGAGGTTCCTGCTGAGCACTCAGTCACCAGCTCTCAGCCAGCCCCTTGGGAAGGTAAGCTGGGTAGTTGGTCAGACCTGAACATGAACACAGCCTTACTGGGCAAAGAGCAACAATGAAAACCAGCAACATCCAAATACCCAGTCAGCAAGACTGCTGACTCTGGGCACCTCAGTAAAGCCCTGTGCTGAGCTCTTCTCTTAAGCTTTTCAGTGACTATCCCTCTTGCTAAGCTATACATTATACACTGCTCTTCACTCATGCTCAGTAGTGATCCTTCAACAATTCAGGGATGCAGGAAGTTCTTGGTGGTGCTACTTCCGACCTCTGGGATTTAGGAATGGAAGAAGAAAATCCTCTGTGAAGGTGCCATATGAGCTGTGACAGAACCGTCAGTGCTCAGTTATGCGAAGCCGGGGGGAATTATTGCTTCGGCTTTCCCTCCATGCTTTTGTAAACTGACCTAGACTTACTCACACTGCAGGTTTTAACGCTGGTTGGGCACAGCAAACAGGTTATTTGTCCCCTGTTTCCAACATGAATAGCAGTGTGCCCAATTTTAAAACTTAGCAGTTGTAGCTAATTTCTGCAGACTCTGTCTGGCCCACCCAGCCAAACCCAGCTGTACACTAGCAGCTGCCAGCAGACACCCCCCTCCCTACACTAGCAGGGACTTCTGCCCATCTCAAAGACTTAGTGACTGTTCGTTTCCTGTAAGAGGTACCAATGATAGGTTTCAGTCACAGGCATTACATCAAACTCTTACTTCTCAAAGTAAACAACGAATACACCTACAGTAGTCAATTTGATGGAATTTTAATCAGTTTTTAGTAATTCTCACACACTGACTGTCATGCACTTATCAACTTAAAAAAATGACAAGATGAACACTAATAATTACATTCCCAGTAAAAAGGCACTATAAAATAGGTTGTGTTACCTTGGTACAACATACTGGAGTAGAATGAAATAAAAAAATAAAATTTTTCTATATTTTGATCTTTATATTCATAAAAATTGATTTTGGCCTTACACTTTGGGGATATAATTATGGTCCTATTAAGAATATTTGTCAAGAAATATTTTCCTATACATATATTCTGAGAAAATGCTATATAACGTGCCTTTTCTTTTTCACGTATGTGAGGATCCAAAGTCTTTTAACAAGTTAGGGGGGAGTAGGCATCTATCACTGCTCCAGTGCAGAAGCATTTGTGATGGGAGCTCCAAGAGCCAGGAACTGAATGATCGCCATGCGGGAAAGAACAACTTACCTCTTCACCAGATGTTAATTTCCACTTTTGGCCACTCGTAAAATGAGCATGGTGCTTGCTAGTTTAGACAAAAAGCCCCAGATTTACAAATCCAAATTTCCTTAACAATATTTTTGTTACCTCACACAGACATTATGATGGTAAGTTCACTGCCTATATCAACTTTAAGAGTTAAAAGGACACCATATGTGACGTTAAGTTTATTATTAAAGAAAGGTAAATATTAGGAACTGGTTACAGCAGTTTACTGACGTGGCAATTGCGGCTCCTTCAGAAAAACGAAGGAAGCTGCCCTCAGGAAGGGTAATGATGCAGTATCCTGTTGACTCCAAACTAATATACAAAGGGTTATAGATTCAATCAAAGAGGAAAGGATGGCAAACCTGGCACCACTATAAGCCTTCTGAACAAAGGTTTGCCTTTTTGTTATAACTATGTAGTTTTTAAATATACCAGAAGTGTATAAAGAAGACACATGTTATGAGGGGCAAGGACAGGTCTTTGGCAAACCAAGGTTTTTTTCACTTCTATGTATCATTAGTTAATATTCCCAACTAGGGACAAAGATAGCAAGAAAAGAAAAGAATATAAACACTAGTGCCCCACATGTCTTTAAACTTCACTTATACATTAAAGCTTTCATCAAAGGGGAAGCAGTTTATGTCATTATTTCTTCAGTGCCTTCTAATACTGACAATTTGCCGTCATCTCTCCCTCTCTGTTCATTCAGTTTTAATGAAATAATCCAGAGGAAAAACTGAAATACCTATCAGCAATCCAAAGTATCAAGACGCTTGCTAAAAAGGAACAAAACATATGTATAAAAGATTCTTTAATCCTTCTCAAGGGCTTATAAACTTTGGATTTTCCTGCTTAAGACAGTGCATGCAAGCTCTCTGCAACTGAAGTTTTCTATCACTTTCTCATTTAGAGACCAGTAATAGGTACTTATACTCAGAGGCTCCAAATCTGGATGCAATCATTGTGCTGCCATGGGGAAGGCAGCAGTGAAATGCAACTGCACTTGGAGCTGAGGAGTGGGAAATAAACTGGGGGTTTGGGTTAGGATATCTAACCTGTAGTCAAAACTGATGAGTACCCTGCCTTTAATTTCTGAAATGAAAAATAACTGACAGTCTCTCCGCCTTCAGAAAGTCAGTCTCCAATGCCTGTGTCAAGAGATTGCTATTAACATTTGGTTAGCTTCAAAAAAAACCAGTTTCTGCCTTAAAATGTGGGTCTGTGATTTCAGACTGCACAGCCTTGTCCTACCCACATATGGCAGTTTGTATCAAACAGTTTGCAATGCTTTTGCATTTAGGGATGATTAGTAACAGTCCCTATTCCCACTTACAATCACGTACTTCTGTAACATGTTTTCTTTTAACAGAAGCAGCTACTTACTAACGCACAAGTGTGTCCTTGGGCAGAGAAGCGCTCCCTGCTCCTCGGCGTGGGACAACTCCTCATCTTTCACCACACACAGCTGGCAACGCTCTCTCCTGTCAGCACAGGCAGCTCTTGCCATCCAGTGCGGAAACTCTTCAAGGCCTGAGAATAACGAATCTTTTTTTTTTTTTCCACTAAGTTTTAGTGCAAAGTGCAAACTTCACAGTTTGCTGTAACCCTTGGAAAAGCAGGCTGTGCCATTTACAAAATCAATTAAGCTCTGTGTTTGCACAGAGCAAAGAACGAGTACTGTTTGAAAAGGGCTGATCTCTCTTGGCAACGACAGTGCGTGTCACGCACCAGCCAGAGAAAGAGATCTTAATTCCTTGCTCTTAGTGATGAGAAACAGAGGTGAGTCCAGGAGACAAAAGCTAGATGTGAAGCTGGGACAACGCAGCAGGCAGAGGACAGCAGCGGGGTGGCAGAGCCTGCGGGAGGAAGGCTGGCTGTCTTGGGGCACCGGGCTTCTTTCCAGTAGCTTTTTTTCTGCTGATTAGGTCCCCACAGAGCAGACAGGTAGATCTGGGCTCCCTTCCACGGTCCTCTGCTTTGAAAGAAAAATCTCACTAGTCTTCCTGGTCTGCAATTGTAGATGGTTGTGGGATGCAGACCAGGGTGCAGGCTGGTTGGAGCTACACAGCATATTTGGTGCTGACTTCTCCTCCTGCCAAGTTTCTGCAAACCCACTATACCATGGGAACCGCCTGCCTGTAGTCTTTGATTCTGCAGTACAAACAAAGCACTCTTTATTCGTGCAGAGAAGGAAAGTGAGCTCATATGAGCCACTGGCTGAGAATGATCATATGGTCCAATGCCCGTAGCAGCTCCCATCTCACACATCCGCTCCTCCGCACCCTGGATAGGCACCGCAGGGCTCAGGCTTCCCGGAGAGAGACACACCACAGCTGTGGTAACATGGACAGAATTCAGATTTGAAAACAGAGGGAAGGAGCACTAGGTCTTGATTGAGGGAGAGGAGAATTAGGAGAGGTGATCCCCAAATTGAAGTGGTTCTCAGATGCATGCATTTAACCCAACTCATACATTCAGGGTCAAAGTTAACATGATGCCAAGTTTGGATTTTGAACTCCCAACACTTGCAATGTTTGCAGCTACTCAGACTCAAATTTAATTTGAATTCCTCTCTATTTTATGTCATTTCCTGAAAACGACAGCTTTGGTAATGTAGGGGAGGCAATATTATTTTAGTTGTTCTTTTCAGCCTATCAGGAAGGTTATGTTAAATTAAAATACAGTGACCTAAATTAAGATTGAGCTTTAGCCAACCAGCTCAAAGCTTTCTCACCAATATGCTGAAGAAGCAGTTAATTCTATCATTTGCATCTAAAGGCAGAGCTAAAATCTCATCCATACACGGTAGAGTTCCCAAGGTACAACTTCTTATTGTTTCCAATAGCATTGCCATGTAAATGCAGACACATACTCACCAAAAAGGGGATGAATTCAGGAGGCGATGCTGTCAGAACAAAGAAGGCTAAATACACAAAGCTAAAACAAATGCAGTCTTATTTCTAAAAATAAATTATGGTAGTATTGCCACTTTCAAATAAGGAAGAGAAAGCTGTACAGTATCGTGAAAGATATTTTGATGTCTCGGTGTTATAGTCATGCTCAATAGCAAAGAATTGGAATAAAATAATACCTACTGTTTCCATTTTTTTCTGTGAAGAAATCCAGATGTGCTCTACAAATATCAATGAAGCAACCTTCACAATACCTGAGAGACACAGGAGTACCATTACAGGGAGAATTTTAATAGAAATAATTTTAACTGGATGCCCATCCACAGAAACATAAAGATAGCTTTACAGCTAGCACAAATATCTCATATGTCACAATTTATACACCAGGAACATACCCTCTGCATTTCTTAATTCACTGTAACCAAATGCTTTCCTTCTGTCTTCTGTGACTGGAAAAGGCACTATATAGTACAGAACATTATCTTGGACAATTTTTTCAAGGTTATTAAACAAAAATTTCTCATTATTGGATTTGTGATTTGGGGTGCTTATGACATAAGTTTGATGTATGTTTTTCTACAGATCAAAGAGATCTAATATGTAATACATCATGCAAAACTAAACATGTTCCACTTCTCTCTGAAAAATCAGTGAAAAAATAATTCCTTGCCCTTTTTGAACTTTGGCGTTGCTATGTAGTAGCATGCATGCATCTCTAGCTGAACGGAAAAGAGCTGAAGGTTGCAGGAAAAATTGTGTTTGGCCAAAACCTGGAGCTGTGGAACACCGTACTGGGTTCATATCGTGCAATGCAGCGCAGTGGTAGCATCTTGAGTGTGGATTTCTGAACCATTGCATGGGGTTAGCTTTTTTGAGAATTAGCTTAATTTTTGACAGTTAGCACTCAGAGCATGATTTTTATGGCTCCGGCAGGGAAAGTATTAGCTAGTAAATGTAAGAACAGCCATCCCAGTTGAGAACAAAGCACTGCTTAACAGGGATCTAAGTTGAAAACTCAACCATAGAGTGACAGGCATGGCTATGCTGTCCGATTCACAGCATTGTAGCAGCAAAGGGGAAATCCTACTGTAGGGTGTATCGAGCGCCTCAGGCTGTAGTCTTCCCTCTGATTCCAAAGCCCGTTGCTGAGATTGTGGCTGCACTTGACCCCCTCATTTTTTTGACACCTGCCCCTTTCTCAGGCCCACCAAGTCCCAAGACATCCTCATCCATGCTCTCCTTGTCCTGACCACCCACTGCAGTGGAAAAAATCAGCATGACAAGGGGAGACCTCAGCAACTGCGGATCCTATTTCTGTTCCCTTGCCCTGTTATGTCTCCAAGTAGAGCACCCTGGCAGCATCCGCTGGTTCCTCAGACATTTTCAGGAAGCAATGGGCACTATTGGAGATCTCAGCTAAGCACCTCCTCTGGCTATTTTGCATTTTTGATTCTTTAATCCTTTACCCCATCCTTTTTCCACAAGCGTGGGATCACTTGTGCTTTTTCCTGAGCTTGCTGTCTCTACTTCTCCCTTCTGGTGTTTCTCTACCCTCACTTGGTATTCTGGGGGGACTGGTTCCCGTGCTTAAGGGAAACCCAATAGCCCGCAGCAGACATAGGAGGAATACAAGAGCGGGGCCATTATGTAATGGTGTGTCTTCTAAACGCTCTCCCAGCCTCCAGCATTTTGTGGCTCAGAGACTCACTGAGCAGGAGGATATGTCTTTCTATTTAATAGAATTTGACAAATTTGTTTTCCATTTGCTTGTCCAAAGAGATGCTTTATCAGCATTAGTCAGATGGTGGCCACACACAAAGTAAGAGAAGTACTTGCATACCTGCAGTGTAAACCCTGAGTGTGTAGCATCTAGTTCTCTTTGGCAGCAACTCCATAGCTGCTCTCAGATCCTTTGGGAAGATTTTAAACCATGCTTTAGAAAATCACCACTATTAAAGAAATATTTTTCTTACTTCTGGCATTTTTCACTGTAGTTTAGAAGATGTATATGCACAGGCTTGTTTCAGTGTTCCACAGTCACCAGTGGATAACAGTAATTGTTAGATCTCTGGCTGGTGAGGTGATATATTTAGATGGCCTGGAAATCTTTTTACATTTGGCAGTTTGTCCCTGACCATACTCGTTCCCAGAACAACAACGGCAGATATTGTTGTTCCAGCATATCAGAGGAATACAACAAAGACCGTGCCAAGATTAAAGCTTCCATTCCCCACTGTAAATCCTACTGAAAGGTGAGAGTTAGTTATGTATTATTTACACATCACAGTTTATGTAGTCATGCCCCATTAATCAATTGCCCCTGCAGCACTTGACATTCATTTTTTGCAGCAGTATTCCAATGAATGCAAATTTCAAAACGTATAGCTCTCTTTTCAAATTGTAATCACTCTTTATGGGTTTGCACGGATGAGTCTGAGATAACATAAAATGTCATTTTATGTCGCAGTATTTCCAGTTTGTCAGTGGCAACAGCTGATATTCTAATTGAAATATTTAAGTAATGAGGAGGATCTCCAAATGACTATGTTTTAAAAAAAGTGTAGATACGTAATAATAATCCTCTTTTCAGAACAGGGTATACCCAGAAAAGCTCTTGCAGTGTTTGGTCAGCATTTTTGCAAATGTTCACAAAGCCGAAATTCACAGGGTACTGAAGCATCTGAAATACCACCTGATCAGGGGTGGTGGGATCTTGTGACATTCTGTCCTCAATGCTTTGTTCTCTAGTATTATGTTTATAATACAAGAAGAAACATATCTGCTTTATCAGTCAGTTACCGCTTTATGGTGCCTTGCATCCTCCCTTGGCTCAGGGGCATCACAGGATCCCCCATGTGCTCAAGCATTAATGAATTTTTTTTTTCTCACAGTGGGAAAGTAAGATGCTATGGGAGTTATCATCCCCAGCTGATACACCTTTTTAGAAAATACTGATTCTGGAGGAACATATGTATCTAATGTGTCTGTAATCTTTCCTATAGATAAAGACAAACTCT
The DNA here is from genome assembly GCA_013400755.1 of Pelecanoides urinatrix. Classification (NCBI taxonomy): domain Eukaryota; kingdom Metazoa; phylum Chordata; class Aves; order Procellariiformes; family Procellariidae; genus Pelecanoides; species Pelecanoides urinatrix. The sequence goes on from VZTQ01005024.1 coordinate 48,391, forward strand.
CTTGAACCATGTATTGGCCCCTGAGAGTCTTTTATCCCCTTTCTATCAGCTTTTTCTTCATTTTTCCCTTCTGCTTATAGTATTACCATTGAATTAATGAAGGACAATGCAGAAGACGTTGCATGCTAGTGTATTGTTTTCCTGAATACAATCTGTAGAAGATTTCAGCAAGAAACCTATAAATATCTTGGCTAGCATGTTTTGGCTAGCATGCAGATTTTTCCTAACATGTTAAGATTATCTGGATAAACTTCTTTGATGATTTTGCTAAAAAGAATTCCAGGGGAGTTTCAGGAAACTTGATCAGTGAGTCAGCTGTTGCTTCAGAGCTACGTTTGTAGAACCAGTAGAAGAATTAATGCACATATAGATAAATGACACACTTCAGAGGATCAACATGTTTTTTTGTAAAGGAAGTCATGTCTCATAAATCTCTTGGAACTTTTTGAAGGTGCAGTTAAATATGTGGCTGATTTAGTCTTCCTGGATTTCCAGAAAGCTCTTAAGGAAATGAGGCAGCCTTTGCATAAAAGGCAAGACCATTCCATAGATAATTAAATAGTTAATATATGAGGGTAGAAGAAAAAAGTTAATTTTAGCTGTGGAGGGAGGACAGCAGCACGTTATGGTGAAATGTGATAAGGCTGATGTGATGAGATCTGCTGTTCAGCACAGTCATAAAAAAATTGGAAGGGCACGAGCAGCAAGATGAGAAAGTCTTGCAATTATGTCAGTTTATACAGGATAGGAAGAATGAATTGCACGCAGCCCTTACTGGACTGAATGACGGATGAAATTCAGTTGTAGATCAATATTAAGTGGTGTTCATGGAAAAATGCACTCCCAATTTAAATATTAACTGATGATTCTAAACAAACTATTATAACTCACAAATGAGAATTTAGTTATTAATGTGTGAATACATCAGGTCAATAGCAATCAGAAAGCAAGGATAGCGTTGAGAGTTATTAGGAAAGACAGCCTATATCAGTATGTCACTGAATACTTCCATGGCACACCCTCATCATGAATATGGTGTGCAGTTCTTCTCTGTCAACTCAAAAAGGATAAAACAAAACTAGAAGGGGTCTAGTGAAAGCCAGCAGGGTCTGGAGGAACTTCTCTAGACCAGGACTCTTCAGTTTGGGAAAGAGATAACCAGGGAGAGATATGACTAGAGTGCTACAAAATCATGAGCAGCCTGGAGATGGTGAGGGAGGAATGGCTGTTTCACAGTTCTTCCAAGAGAAAAAGAGTTGGTCATCATGCCAAATTAGAAGTAGGGAGGTTCCACATAAAAGGAAAAGGAAGTAGCTCCTCATCCAATGTAACGTTAAACTGCCACAAGAAATCCCTTGCCAAGGGGTGATGTGGATACTGGTAGTGTACACGTGTTCAAAAAGCAACCAAACATTCGTAGAAGAGTACCCATCAAGGGTTATCATCTACAAAGCCTGTGACATCTGCCTCTGGAAGCCAACAAACTGCAAATTGCTGAAGAACGGGAAAGTATTCTGGGAATGTATCACAACGTGAGTGCTCTGCCACACTCTTTCCTAGGTGTTAGCTGTTAGGCTGGTCGTATGTTTGGAATAACCCTGCAGTACTGTTACACCATTTTCTGTCCTGGCAGCCATGAGTATGGCCCCTTACAAATGTTTCTCTAAGGATATCACAATGTTCTCCCTCTTACTCCTTTGTTTCAGTTTTACATCACAATGCAGAGCAGAATACAAATCAAACAGCAAACTGCTGTTTGTTTTTTAGTATACAATAAATAATTTCAAAATGGTTAACCTCCACTTCAGCAGTATATCTGAAATGCCAAAAGCTCTGTTGTTCTGCAAATGCAGGGTCACTTATTAGTCACATGTTGGCTTTCTTCACTGTTATCATGGTTTAACCCATCAGGCAGCTAAACAACACAGAGCTGTTCGCTTACTCCCCCACAGTGGGATGGGGGAGAGAATCAGAACAAAAAAGGTAAAACTCATAAAGAGATTTTGAGATAAAGACAATTTAATAGGACAGGAAAGCAAGGGAAAATAATAATAATGATAAAAGAATATACAAAACAAGTGATGCACAATGCAATTGCTCACCACCCGCTGAGTGATGCCCAGCCAGTTCCTGAGCAGCGGCCGTGCCCCACCCCCCGTGCCAACTCCCCCCAGTTTTTGTTCAGTATGACATCATATGGTATGGTATATCCCTTTGGCCAGTTTGGGTCAGCTGTCCTGGTTGTGTCCCCTCCCACCTTCTGGTGCACCTTCAGCCTCCTTGCTGGCAGGGCAGTATGAGAAGCTGATAAGTCCTTGACTTATTGTAACCACTGCTCAGCCACAACGAAAACATCAGTGTGTTATCAACATTATTCTCATCCTAAACCCAAAACACAGCACTATACCAGCTATTAGGAAGGAAATTAATTTTATCCCAGCTGAAACCAGGACAATATCCACCCCTTAATCTATACCATCTACGTCATGCCCAGGTCCCACACTTTCCAATACATTCCAATTAATCACCACCACCTTTCCCATCTTTTGATATATACACACAGATATCATTCCCTAAGTGTATGTGCCATCCCTCTAAAACATCCGTTGAGTNGTATGTGCCATCCCTCTAAAACATCC
>VZTQ01005025.1:0-26212 GCA_013400755.1 Pelecanoides urinatrix
AGGCTAGTTAAGCATTAGCAATACCTGTTTGTGAATAGGTTGGACAGTAACCTGCAAGGAACAGTCTTGGTATTGTTGATTCACTTCATAATTGCAACTGGTTCCAGTTGAATGTTACTAACTACAGCTCTGCCATAAAGCACAAGTTTGAAATTGGCCCTACAGATGGTACCATGAATGCATATATACTAAGTATGGCACTATTTGCCTCCTTCAACCTTAATTTGACCCTTAGGAGCTATTTACAGCTTTCCATGACCTAGACCAGGGAAAAAGATGTCTCTATTTCCCAAGAGGGTGGCTTACAAGCTGAGGCTGGAAGGGGAGAGTTGCTAAAGTACAGTGTTCAACCAGGATTGCTCTTGTCACAGAGTGGAGGGTGCTGTGAAAGATGAGAAGTAATTGGCCATCCTTTCAGTCCCTGACCTTCAGGCTAAAATGTCAATTTCAGTGATTTTCATGCTACATATGTTTGCTGGAACCAGAAAATGAAGCTATGGGTGTTTATTTGATTGATCTCATATTAGGATATGAGGAAGAAAGAATATAATTTCGTACTTGCTTTTGGTAGTCAGCCACTTTTTTTTTCCCCCTTTAATTTCCTCCTTCCCCCCCATTTTCCTCTGTTGATTTATTTCTTAGCATTATAATCTCTTGCTGAAATGAGATGTTTTACTCAGTGCTGTTTGCCTAAGATCTTAGAGCTTGGAAAACTCTGCTTATTAAAGTGAGTATCACTGCCAAGGTTTTTGAAGCTTGACGACACTCTGTTTTTCCCTTACCCTGAAGGAAGGCACATGCAAAAAGAACAATTGGGGCAGCACAGCTGAAGTACATCCTCCAAGATGAAGGGAGGTCAAATTATATATCACAATTTTATATAGAATATGAGCAGATCTGTCCTTGTCACCATTTTAAATTAGAGCCACTTTGTCACCATATTAAAAACTGAGAAAAACAAAACAGTTGGAGCAGCCTTCAAATGCTCTGTTGAAATCTCTGTTCAGGAAAAGCAAATAACACCCTTTTGTCCAATATTTCTTTGTACATTTCTGTAAGATGAGGAGATAAAAATCTTATTTATGTCTTTCAGCAGCACAACAAACGTATACTATCTCTAGATGTTTTTAATTTAGGGAAGCCTGGGGAATATGCAAATTTCAATTCAGGGTGAATTAACTGGAAGCTCATTTTCATATCACTGGCTCTTCTCTATATACTGAGCAAAACCAAAGAACGTAACTGGCATACTTATCCTGCCCACTATTTGCAAAAGTGCTCCTGAAAAGGTGTCAGGGATCGGGGCAAAGGGGTCATGATCTGCACCAGACAGCTGCAATTGTTATTCCAGCTCCCAGGCAACAGAAGCAAACCTAAATCTGATGAGGAATCTGGGTCACTGCTGGGTTTAGTAAAAAGAAATCCCGAAGGAAATAAAAACCCTGAATATTTCATATTCTCTAATTGTGTTTCATCATAGTTGCCAATGATTTCAAAGTAATTCGAGACTTGGAAGCTGCTTCTGAATAAACAACCGAGCCATTGAAAGCCACAGAGCTCCACATCAGGAGTCCATCTTTTATCAGCAAAGCCACCAATTCCTCTGGGCTCAAAGTTTCCCCTGTAGGGAGCTTGTCCTTGTAAATAAAGCTCAGACATAGATATTTACAACAATATCACACCTGGAGATTTGGGGAGGTAACTGAATCCCCAGGCACTGCAAAAGAAGATTTAGCTTTCCTTTATAAGCTGATTGGCATTGTGAAAATGCCTGTGAAAGGCTGACATTTGGCAAGACCAAGGTGCTGAGGAATGTTAGAAACAGGAATTGGGAGGGAGCTGAGGCACAGTGAAGGTTACGGTGCTCTTAAGAGGCCTGTTGCCATTGGAGGGCCTCAGGAGAAGCATCAAGTGTCACAAGTCCAAAAGCAGGGGCATTCGGGAGAATCACAGCATTTGAAAGGGTTACAGCAGCACATGTGTTCTACCCTTTAATTTTCCAGTTATTCCCTTTTAATAACCAGCCTATATTTAGAAACAGATCAGGCTTCAGAGCCTTCTACTGAATTTTTCCCTGATGATTTATCTATTTTTTTAATTACATAATACAGGCTTAAGTAAGAACCTTACTAACTCTACTAAACAAAACATAATGCATGACTACAGTACACTGCATCTTGTGTTTTGAGCAGATAATGAAGCCTTTATTACCTAACCAATTAAGACCATTCAGGTAGACTGGCTTCTCCCAGCCAAAGGTTTTTGTTTTGAGAGACCTTCTATTCCATACAGGGAGGCCATTGTGGACATAATCCCTTGACATCTCTTGACCTGAGACCTAAATCATTATGCACTGTAGAAATCTGGCATAATACTGAGCTAGCTTCAAGAGAATAACAGCATCCTAGTGAAAGCTAAGGTGCCAGTTCCACTTGTTGGTTCCTCCTTCTCTCCCCTGATTTGTTTATTGTATGCAGACAGCATGCTTTGCTATGTACAAGTTTAGTTGAGAAAGCCCCTTTTTCTTCCCTTCAGACTTAGTCTACCCTGTCTTTGAAGTAAACATTGGTCTGCCTGATCCAATTTGACCCTAAAAACCCTGAAGTGATGTTCAAGTAAGGTTTAAAGTTTGTACTTGAACAAATTTCATCTACACAGAAAGGTGAACAAAACACCAAATCCTGATGTAGGTGTGGATTCAGGATGAAGCTGGGGATCATTTATACGTGGCTTTTTATGAGGTGAACTGGAAGTAAGATATCAGACAAATGCTGCCACGCATGCAAGCTGCTACTCAAACCACTGCTATCCTGAAGATAAAGTTACTGCCTGAAATGGCACCAAGACCTTCCTTACAACTTGTTCCTGCAGGAGAACCATAAAATGCAGATGTGAGAAGGCTGGCCAGGACAGAGCCTGGTATGGCTGAGTGGGAAGGGGCCCCGAGGATCAGTGCATAAAGGGTTGATGCTTTCACCACCTCCTGTCACAGGGTCCTTAGGTGGTCTCTGCACACATCTAATCTCTCCTTTTGGGGAAATATCTGTTAGAAACCCACAAACCTGATCTCTTTGAAGGTGTCCCTGCCCACAGCAGGGAGCTTGGACTAGATGACCTTTAAAGGTCCCCTCCAATACAAACTTTACTATGATTCTATGAACTCCCATTTCACCCTTGGGCCAGTCAAAGTGATCCTCAGCAATACAATTGTTTTTGTAAGGAAGTCCTGAGAACGGCAAAAATCAATGCCAAGCACTGCCCTGTAACACTGAGGGAGTGTAAACTCCCATCCATGGGACCTCGAATGTTCACAAGTTGCAAAATCCTATTTGGAGCATACATTGTATCTGGAAACAAAAAACCCCGCACAACTGCTTTAAAGTAACAATCTTTTGTTAGAACCTGACCTTCTTTGGTTACATACCTTCTGATCTATACACAGCTTCAAAATCTCTCTTCTCCTTGTGCCCACTACTACTCTGCCACAACACACCATTAAAAAAATGTCCTTAGATTAGACATCATCATCCATAGATAATAAATCATGATGCTGCACAGTGCAAAAGAGTGACACTCCCTCTGTTGCTTTCAGCCATTCTGGGGAAACACTCTCAATGCTATTGCTAACATGGCAATACTGATGACAGAATAAAACCAGTACTGTAAGTTCAAAGCCAGATTTGTATTTCCCTCAGGGTAAGATTAGTTGGTTTTAAGCCTATAGGTTCATCCTGGAGAATGGAGAGTCCTGCTTGTTACAAGTACCATCCTGCTGCCCAGACTATTAGCTAGGTTTTTGTCTGCTGGCAGCTAGGCTTTTGAAAGAAGGCAGCAGGCAATCCAGTTTTGAGATGTATAACCCTCCTGCCAGGTGCTCCTGGTAGTTAAAAAGTCTGCTTCCTTCTCTCCACAATCTTGTTTAAATGCTGGAAAGTCTTATACCTAGTTCCTGGGAAACATGTTCATTACAATCTCATCATATCTTTGATTTTTCTTAATATTATAATCAAAATAGTCAGCCCATATATGACTATGTCATTATACTTAGACTGTAACAGTCAAAACAAGCTATTTTGGAACAGCATGTATCTTTCTCTCTGTGCTTTCCTCATTATACCTAGTCTATTCAGGAGAAGAACAAAAGGCTTATTTTACCTTGTTTATTCTTATGCAGGGTACACACAAACACTGTGAACACAAACATCATCTCTTCCTAGAGGTCATGAGTCATCCCTACTTCAAAAGGGGAAAAAACCCCGGGTGTTAGCAGCCACACATATTGTGAGAACCAAAGCACTTCAGAAATTGTTAGACTAGGATTTGGATAACTACATCTTATCTACCAAGAAGTCTTCTTATTTTTTCCTCAAAGCTTCACTTGCCTGAAGAAAATAATACAATCCTTCTTTCTGTCTTCAAAGTTTTCATCTTAGGTGTAACTCAATCTACCTGAGACTCCACACATGAGTACACTACTAAAGAAGTCACCAAAAAACCCTATAGTTGACGCCCCCCCCCGCCAACTTTCCCATCCAGAGAAAAAACAGAACCACCACCAACTTACATCTTAACCAACATCTTAACCAACTCACCCACTCAAGAGCTCTCCTTAAATATATGCCTACTTTGCATGCATGTGTTATTAAGTTGCTAATTGAAAAACAACCTTAATTGTGCTAATTGACAAACATGTAAATTGCCCTTAGTAGTCTGTTTATAGAGTTGCTACATCAGAGGCACTCTAGTTGGTAAGTTCCTGCTATTTCTAGACTTTATATCTACTCTGTAGTTAAACAAGACTATTTGTTCCTTAATTAATAAACTTATTTTATTAAAAGTCAGAGTTGTAGTTTCAAAAGACAAGTCTGTATGTTTTAGCAGGTAATCAGTAGAGAAACATAGGTGAACCTGGCAAGCCCAGGGACAGCACCTGCCTAAACAGCCTCCAAAAGCCAATGTTCTGTACCAACTGACTAGGCACTCTTGCATTTGAAGTTTTTAACTTTAATGCTTACACAGAAAATTCCTTGAATTGAATTGAGTTGCTGTAGTTAAAAGAGAATTGACTAGCATACAGAGAGAATATAAATTAGCTGTGTTGTACATATTGTAGCTCCATCAAAACTGCCTTTTCTTGCTGCAAATTACACCAGAAAGGGATTTCTGTTCCTCCTTTGTTAACAAGGCAAGCTGTAGTCTTCAGTGATAAGACACTGATTCTGCTTTAGCGTGTTTTATTCCTTATTTCTGTGAAACAGCAAGCTCCTGTACATCACCAGCAGCCATGCAATGCAAGGTGAATGCTGTTAACAGGAGGGTGGCTGGCTGCTGCAAAGTGTTGTTTGTGCTATTGGGCTTTTATGATTTCCAATTATAATTAATAACAGATAAAATTGGGAAGGAAAGAGCTGAGTAAACAAGCTGGAAAATGTTATTTTTTAAATGCAGATATTAAACAATGTGAAGCCTGATAAGGAACAAACTGTACTATTCATATTACTGCATATCTTGCAACAACAGGTTTTTATGTCAGTGTCCAAATGATTGCTTCCTAAAAATAGTTTATCTTCTTTCTTAGCTTTGTTATAACATGAAGGATGTTTCCTTTTCTGCTACTGACAGAGCAGAGGGTTTCCTTCACAGGTGTGCCATCTGGAGTGGCTCTGTGCTGGCTGCATCAGGTGCGTAGTGAGGGAAAGAGGGGGCTGGCAATTCCCAGGAGGTCCTAGCAAGTGGGGGCTGCTCTGCTCACCCAGAGAAGATGGGCTTCCCAATGGTCTGTTGTGCTGGGATCAGCAGAGATCTGTTAAAATGGTGTCACCTCTACTGCTATGTTTTTTATCAAAACACAAAAAAATCAGAGTACTGGAGCTTTGATTAATGCTTGTATGAGGTGAAATATGGGATTCGATAGCTCACCAAAACTGGACACCCAAAAGCAGATGTTTATGCGCCAGACCTCATTCTCATTTATAATCCACTGCAATAAACAGGATGGCACGTGTCAGACTGTGATCATATTCTCAGATAGCACCTGTTTAATAATGTTTATTAATGTTGCTCTGTGTTTTGGTGAGCAAGGGATATTGCATGAACATTGCAAGTGTATGTTAATCAGCTGCAATTGTATTGGGCCCACACTAAAAGGGAACCCCTAAGCAATGCCTCCTATTCCAGTTTCACTTGGAGAGTCAGGACACGGGGTCTCTAAATCCACTATCCATCTCCAGAGGAGATGTCCAGAAAACTACTTCTGCTGTTTTCCCCAGCTCATCCTTGTCTATCCTCTGGGGAGCCAGCCAGCATGCTGCACCTGCGTACAGAGCAGGGGCTATGCAGCAACAGCTGAATGCTGTTTTCCCCTCTTGCTTAAAGCCAATTATTTTTTTCCGTGGTAACATCCTACTGTAACTCTGGTTTAGTGCTGCTGAGTATTTCCAAAATGTCTTAATGCTTCTATCACAGTAGTCCAGCAGACTTCAGGGATGTTTGGAATCACTGAACTCAACACTGACAGTCTTTAATGTTCTGCTTTGAATTGTGGGCAGTGTAAGGGAGCAGGTGCCTGATGAGCAGGTAGGCTGCCTTTCCATGCCAGTGAAGGATAGAAATATCTCTTCCTGATTTTACTGAGAATTTGCTGTTTATCAAAAATGGCACATCTTAAAGGGATTTGAACAGTATGGTTGTGACTTGCAAATACTGAAAATGGAAAAGAGGAAAAAAAATGCTTTTATATATAAAGAAAGTGTATATGGTTACATACTGCAGGAAAAAACCACCTCTGTATCTTGAATGACTAAATAAGCTGAAACCAGAAACTGAAGTAATGTATACAACTTGGAACTAATGGTTAATAAATGCATGCATTAGCTTTATATTTTTAAAGCCAATACACGCATTTAAAACTACACTACTAGCTGTCTTTTAATAGGACTATTAATCTTTTCCACCTCACTTGTGGGATCTAAGTGTATGATTTGAGTGTCAATATTTGTTTTTCACCTAAGCTCCTCTTTCAAAACTATGAAAAACTCAAATACTTAGATTATTACCCACAAACAATGATGCAACAAGTCAGATGCTATTTGAGTTTAATAGAGCTGTTATTAAGAAAAATAACCTTGCACAGGCATAACGATTTACAGGTTTCTTACCTGAATGGAAAAGGATAATCATAGCTGCCAGATAAATAGCTGTTCTGTTTTCTTCCCCTTTGGTTTTAGAAGATACTAGGACAATGCGGTAAGAACTTGTTTTTTTTATGTTTAATTTCTTAAAACTTATGAAGAGATGCTATTACCTATTGCAGCTATAGTTTACGTCTATAAAAATACTTGTCAGAGTGATGAGTATGAAAGTGTGCAAGACAGCACTCTAAGAAGTTGAGAAGACTATGAAAGAATTAAACTTTTATAGTAATTCTTTGTAGTACTTTTCCCTTCTGTATATTTTCTTCCAAATGTGAGAAAAGCTTAGGACATGGGGGTGGGAGGGGGCAGGGGAAACTGACTCTTCAGGAGGGAGGACTGGAATCTCTCTCCTACCTGCAGGAGGCTATGTCTCCAAAAAACATATTAAGTTGTGAAAATTATTATCTCTTAAGGAGATAATTACATTGGAAGCTAAGAATTCCTTGGGAACTGCTTCATTTTCAAAGGCTTACTCACTTAAAGGTCCTTTGTAATAGAACATTTATAAATTAAAGCTCATTACCCTTGAAAGCTCATGTGTCTCCAAAATAATATCTATTTATAAGGGTTGGAAATTCCCCTTGTAACAGCCACATGTAGCAGTTGCCATATTCCTTAGTAAGGCAGCCTCTAAATAAATGATCACCAATCCAGGGCTGTGCATTTTAAGAAGAAATCATTATCCTTAATGTTGCATTCCTGCTGAGACATCTCCCAGCAAATACGGGCTTACTTTGGATTTTGAGTGTTATTTGCAGAGAAAACCCTAGTGATTCTTGCAGTGGGTGAATTCTTTACCTGGGGCCATTCTTGCTAAACACTGCTCTGAGTATGTCTCAGTATTAACGAGTTTTTCCATAAATACGTGAAAGTGATAGCCTGCAAATACATGGTTTAAAATTGAATACATGGTTTAAAGTTGCTTTGCTTGTAGTGAAGTATGAGCACTCCTTGCTAGTCAGACTTATGGGAACATTTCTCTGTTACTTTTTCATAGGCACTATCTCATGAACTAAACCCTTTAGAAAAAGTAGTTCATCTCTCATACAAGTTATTCTCTAAAGTCTGTGAAAGGTGGAACCTAGAAATATTTAGTAGGTGTTGCTGCTCAGTTTTTCATCTCCTGTTGTGTCTTCTCCTCCCCTTTTTGACTTCCATGTACCTCCACCTGTGCATGTCTTCTTGCTGCCAATATTCTTCATGAAAATACTCTGTAAGGTCCTGTAAATCTGGCATGTTTTTTTTTTCTCCTGATATAGCTTAAGCCATTTGAGATCTGTTTGAGCACTAAATGTTTTCAGACAGGCAGATATTCAAAATAGAACTTGGGCTTAGCCCTGCTACTAACTTTTGTGTATTGGAAAGGAAGGTTGGTGTAGTCAATTATGACCTAAAATTGCACCTGTAATACCAAGCTACAATTTTTAACACTGCTCATTGTAAAAACTTCCTTTAATCTTCCCTCAGGGTCCACATAAACATTACTGGCTAAGAAAGACAGTAAATCATTATATTGCTTTGGCTTCCATCAGTCACAGTTCACATGTAAGGAGATGGATAACATTAGTTGAGCTGTTTGGAGGCGTTAAAATTAAAGAAACATCTGACCTGTGGGCACTGGGTCTATTAATTACATGAGCATGATCCACCTGTTGAGAAGTATACCTTCATCCCTCAGATCTGTTGGTCAAGTGGCTGGAAGGAAGCGATGTGCTTCTTGGAGGAACATGCTGTGTTCTGGCTCTTAGTGCAAGGTTCCACTTGAACGTAGAGAGGCAGAGCTAAGGAAAAGTTGGACTCAAGGCATTTATTCATGTCTTGAAATGGACTTGAATTCAGGAGTGGAAGATGGATGATTTGACTGCTGCTATAGGCAGTCTTTTGCATTTCAAGGAAGCCAGAAGGTCTTGCTCCAGTCCTGGACTGAAGAGTTGTTCATGTGTCTGTTCTTCACAGCAAGGAGAAGCATTGGGCCTTATTTCAGAAACAGGTAGTTTCAGAAACTCAAGCTTCGCTCAAGCTGCCTGCCTTCCTTTGCTATTTCCAGGCACCAGAGAGGGAGAATGGACCATGGCTTTCTTGCTCAGGGGAAAGCGCTGAGAAAGAGAAACCTCTGGTGTTCTCACCCTGGAAATGCCTGCACTTCCTGATAAGCTGGAGAAGGGGAAAGTGGACTGACACAGGTGTGCTTGACATCTATTTGGAATGACTTATGGCAAGACAGTTCTTAGAAAAATTATTAGTGGCTCTGTCCTGTCCACTTATTGCCAGAAAAAAAAAAAAAATTCCTCCCATGGATGGGAGAACAGTTTGCTCACATTTGCAGCTATGGCTTTCACGAAAAGATGTATGTTCTTTAGCACTGAACACAGATTAATTCCTTGTGCCTGGTGAGTTTATACAAATGTGGGAATTTTGTGGCATAGTCAATGGATTTTTAGTTACATGTTAAGAGTTCACAAGGGTAATGTTAACAAGTTTTTAAATGGTAGCTGGATGTATTTATTGGACTTGTTTGGAAGCAGCATTGCCAAGAATCATACACCTAGGACTGTTGCACGCTCCTCTTGGGAAACATTTAAATGACATGGCAGTTCAGCTCATTTTGAAGCCACTATGTCTGCCAAAGGGGAGGGAGTTGGGAGGGAATCTGCAGAGGTATCAGTGGGAATCACTGTTTTGGGGATTGTCATAGCCCAAGAGGGTAGGGGATATAAATTACACCTATTTGCCTTTAGAGAAAAACCACATGCAGAGTCTCTTAATATTCTTTTCTTTCCATTTGCATTATGAGGTTTTTTTCTGCTAAAGCATTTTCTGTGTGCTTTAAGCAGGCCCTTGGGAGTTGCTGGCTGCAGCCTATTGAGCCACGGGCCTGAATGCATGGGGGATCGGGCAGTCAGGAATCGGCCAAATGGTGGCAGCGTACACCAGTTTGATTGCAGGGAGGTGATGGGGGGTCATAGCTGTGGACCTGGAAGAAGCAATGCCTGAAGAAAGGACCAGAAGTTTACCTGGTCTGGAGCTCAACACAGTTATGGGAAGAGCATATATCATTAGTTATTTCCTTCTTGTACTGTTTGAAATAGGGTCCTGTTTAATGGTAAAAAAAAAGTATTTTGCACCCAGCAAGAAGATCCCTCTTATGCCTCCACTGCCCAGTGAATAAACTCAGCCGGTGTTGACTCCAAACAGCCAGATGAGTTCCATTTTTAATTGTTTTTCACCCTCCATGTCTGGGGAGCTGTGCCCCAGTTGCACAAGCTCTCTCTGGCCCTGGTACAATGTAACTCAGGTGTCCTGAGCAAATCAGTCAGCGCATCTCTGCAGGTGCAAAGCTTTCTCTCCAGTTTTGGAGGAAAATACTGTTTTTAGCCACAAGGCATGCATACAGCAAAATGTAACCATAGAAAAACACCTTACAACTTTCATTCCTGAATCAATATGTCTTCTGCAGTCCCTGAGAAAGGAGTTGCTCATAATTTCTCATAAGATTACAAAGCAGGTGATAGATTTTATTAACCCCTCTCCCCTGCCACTAATTTGAACATTAATGAATCAAATCTGTTGAGAGAATATGCAGTAGATGAGTATCTTTGTAACTGTTATTTGGAGAGTATCTCAACTCCCTCATAGGCACTGCTTTGTTCCCTTGATGAAATGGCTGTTTTGTGAGGCACAGGATGATGTCCGCAGAACAAGCAGCTGTATAATCAGTGTTCATGGAACAAGGTGTTTGCCAGTTCCTAAGCCTGTTGCAGTTTACTGAGGTTTGCGTGCTCTCTCCCCATAATGTTGTTCTCTTTCTAAACCTGTTGTAATTCAGTAAATGCTGCTTCATGCAGTATCTGAGGAGGATTGTTGCATACATTGTTCCTTCTCAGACAGCAGTTAGAGAGAAAGCACCTAGGAGCTGCTTCAGGCAAGACTATTCCTAGGTGCTTTCCTTCTCAGACAGCAGTGAGAGAGAAAGCACCTAGGAGTTGCTTCAGGCAAGACAACTCGCATCCATTTGGTCCCAAACTTATTAACAATAAAATATGTCTAGCTTAGTGTTTGGCATCAACTTCTTGCAAAGCAGTAACTTCAAACAGTCTCTCCTCTGGATTTATTGCATTGTTTTGTTCTTTCTACTGGCTATACAACTGGACTACTCTCCCCTCCTCTCACCATAAGCTTAATTTTCTGTATGCTTCCATACATCGTTTCCTGATGCTTCCAAAGTTGGTTTTGAGCTTTTTCCCAAGGCTGCTGCTGAGTGTGACTTTCCCTCCACTTGAAGATGCTTCTTTTCCCAAACTTTGTCCCAGAGCAAAGTGAACCGTTCAATTAATGCAGATGGGAGAGAACACCAGGCTGCTGCTGAAAAGGGTTTAGACTGCAGAAGAGAGCCTGAAAGCTGCCCAAGAGACCAATTCATGGAGGCCAGCTTAGCTTAAGAAATTAGTGAAGCAGAGGATATGACCCAATTAAAACTCATAAGAGGGACACAGTGACTAAGAGAAGGTAAGACAGATTAAAAGCAGAAAAATAAAACAAAACAACCAAACCCAAAAAAACCCAACAAAAGAACGGTCACATGGGGAAAGCAGGAAAAGATTAGGGGACAGAATCGTTATTCCCAAAGTTTTCTCCCATCAGTTCTAGCAAAGAAGTCCGAACACCTAAGTCTATTTCTCAAGTAGGAATGAATGTGTATGAGTCCAATGCAAATTCCAGGTGTTCTTCCCCTTGTTTCTTCAGCAAGAATACAATACAGTCTGTTTTATTTTTCCCTTTGGTCAGTTCTTCTCATCAGTGATGAGACTCTGCACTGAGTTCATCACTATGAAAAGTCTCAGTTATCTGGCACTAATCTATGGGGAACAGTGATGTAAGAAAAGTTTCTGTGAGTCTGAATTAGACCTGTGCTTGTAAAGCTGGAGCAAGTCCTCCAGTACCTGGTAAATATTGTCAAGCATGGCAAGGCCTGTGCAGGAGAAGACATTCTGCTGGCAGACTCGTGACAAATGTGTTGACAGGGGAGAATAACCTGGTAAGCCTGAGTCTAATGAAGTCCAACAAAGTCTGTAGTCATTAATATGTACAGACTTGGGCATCTCTTTTGGTCAGAGACCTTGTGTCTGCTTTGTTTCTTTCTGTACAAAGATATGTTTGGGGACCAGTTTCACTGTTCTCGGGATAGCTCTAAAGTGGTTTTTTGATGCAGTGCTTTGTGTGGGACTGAATTGTGTTTGAAAATATTTGTTCCAACCACAAATGGCCATGTATATTTAATGTCTTGGTATGTCTTTTTAAAGTACTCTAAGGTAGCTGCAAAATAACACTCACCACATTGTTTTCCACTTAGGTGACCTTTTCTTGGTTTTTTGCAAAGCACATACAAGTGTGAACAGCCTGTCTGACTGCTGAAATGGCAGGAAACCAGAGTCTCTCATCACTGGACTTCTCAAAGCTGCCTACTCTCTTTCTGCCCCTCTCAATCAGTATTACTCTTCTAGAAGCAGCCATGTTTCCTTAGGCATCATACGTCTAACCAGAAACACCATCACCAAGGAGCAAAAGGGCAGGAAAACAAAGTTCTAATTTTTAAAAATAGGTGTGTATTGTGCAAGTGAGTGTTGGAGGATTTCCTTCATACATTTTACTTATCAAATGGGTATTACTTGGAACCCTGACCATGAGTCCCTGTCACCATTTAACAGATGACTGAAAGCTGTCCGTGTCTGTTAGTCAGAAGTTTGCTGATTCCACAATTCTCAAATCTGTCATTTAAAGCCAACAGCAATACATACTTAAGTAAGAAAAAATCAGCAAGCTTGTGGTGGCAGTATCTCTGCCACAAGAATCTGAAAATATAAACCAGACAATGGAGAGGTAATATTTTTTTATTTACTCAGGTTGATTTATCTAAAAAAAGAGACAGGACTTTCAGCATAGCAGCCCTCCTGGAAGTCTAAAATAGAAGCAGGAACTTTTAAAGCAAATGCAGACTTCGATAGGGGAAACCTCACAGTTCTCTGTGAAGGTCACTGCTTCTCTTTCACTGGAGGAAGTGCCCCGCTCTACTTGAAATGAGAGCTAAAATTAGCTCAGCCCCATCTCAAAAGTCCAATAATCCATGTTGTGGGCTGAGCTATCACATCCTGTTGCTAAACTTGTATTTGCAATATTTTACTTCCTTTCTGAAGGCTCACTTTTTGCCAGGCACCACAACTTCTCTTGGCATTGCACAGCCGCAATAACTACTTGTGTTCACATTTTTACCTTGTTGTAAGATCAGCTGAGTGTTTTCTTTCTACAGTATTTTGCATTTGCTGTGCATTACGACTGTGAACTTTAGACATGAAATTGTGATGTACTTGTTACACAATAAATTTGCTGCAGTTGATCTGAGCCAATAGTAACTGCTCTCAAAACTTAAAAACAACTGCCCCACATCAAGAAATACAGAACATTAAAGGCTGACTGAGAACCCACAACCCAAATCTGCTTAAAATGTCAATTTGAAATAGAGCTAAAAATTAGATGGCACTAAAGTTCCTGAAAACATCCCCTGTGCTGGACAAAATGTCTGGGTCAGTTTGTAGCTGTGGAACTGAGTCGTCATTTTCCCTTTTGGTACTCCTGACTTTCTCTTCTTAATGCAGGTGTTCAGAAAAGCATCTGCTATGGTGCTGGGAGGCATATATATTTTTATGTATTATTTTTATGTATACACTCCCCAGCATGTGTCCAGTCTGTGGGGTCAGTGACTGCACCCAGAGAGATTCTCCATGTTTTGATGGCAATATTTACCCTTCTGGCTAGTGGATTTAGTAATTTTGCCAGCAGCTTTTCAGTCATAGCTCTGGCTTGTTTGCACTTGTCAGATACCCTCCCCTGGGTTTTTCCTTTGTATTGATAAGGAGCTTTATTCAAGGTACTGGCTTCCCTAGTTAAAAAAGCAGATGTCTAATGACTGCTTGAGGTCTTTGGCCATTGGTGGATTGCGCTGCTAAGCTCAGAAAGAAGAAAGTACTGCACTGGCCTACCTACCTTCCCTGGGTAGCTGATGCTAATAATAGCTTCAATCAGAAAAAGATGCTAGAATGAAAAGATCAAAGTGAGTTGCTGGAAAAAAATCTAGTGGAGATTTTCATTTTCACACCTAGTTATTTAGGGCATGCTTTTTGTTCATCTTTTCTTTTGTACATCCTGTCTTAACCACCACCTGCTTTCATTTCTATTCTTAAAGAGGCCAGCAGACCAGATTTTATATGTCTCTATTTCCTAGATACCTCAACTTTCATCAGAGGCAATTTTTTGTGTATAACTTTTTTTTTTTTTGGTACACTGACTTTGCTAATGCCATGCTTCAACTCTTCAGATTAGCAGTCAGGACAAATGTAGCTCCAATAAACTAAATGTAGTGCCAGTTACTTATAAATATTTACATAAATATAGAAAGTACTTTTACCTGGAAAAGCTGTAGTGATCTATGTATAAAACGAAATGGAGGTAAGAAACACCAAGAAATACTTCTAACATATGCAAGACAGAAAACAGCTTATTGAAAAGCATCATTCTCAGAAGCTTTCTCCAGAATCTCTGAACACGTGTCATGTCGTGTCTGATGAACGACTTTGATGGTAACATATGGTTCTAACTCTCCTTTCTACATGCTTTTATTTAAGCCTGTTGCTTTGATATTAGAGTGGTGGATAGAAGAAATCTAGGAAAGGCAATAAATGTTAACTGGTTTTAATCTAATCCCAATGGGCAAAAGAGCACAGGATACCCTTCCTTTCCAGATGATGTGGTTGCTTCACTTGACTCTGATAACGGCAGCTTTCAGCCCACTTTTCCTTCCTGAACAGGCTATGTCTTCTATTCTGTTCAGGATTGCTTCTGGCACATCTTGCTTTGGTAGCAAAGAGCCTCTGCAGTACCTGCAATGCTGAAAGGAAGCGCTGGCTTGCATCTAATTACCCAGTAACTCAGTTTTCTGTAGACCATCAACTTTTCTACCTTCAACTCTAACTTCCCAGAGTTCCTCTATAGCTAGGCATTCATAAGATGTACATCACTGTCTTGCTGAGTTTGAACATTATATGCAACTGTTGAGGATTAGGAATAATGACTTGTACTCCTGTCTGCCGTAACATTTAGTTCTTTGTAGCTGTTTTGCTCTACAAGCATAGTTAATTGCAGAAAATAAGGTAACAAATGCTTTCAATCTCCTAAATACTCATTCTCCTCTTTTGTGCTTCATGTTTATAATATGCAGTCAGAAGTAGCCTGTACATGTCTAGTTACTGGCAACATGTGCATGAAAAACAGATATGGTTGCTCTTGACAGAAAGGAGTGTCATGGAGACAGGTAACCTGTGACATGGGCTCTTACCCCATATATCTTATATCTCTGTTCCTGTGTTGTCTGTGTTATCTGAGCACCAGTAACACTGACATCTGCTCTGCGGATTCAGGAAACTGCTTTCCTACGCATAGAAAGAAAATATGTGCTCAGCCTAATCAGTAGGAAACTGTCTCCTGTCCTGTGTCTTGCAGTAGTTGAAGACTGAACTTGGAAAGGGGAAGGGAGAGCAGGAAGGGAAACAAACTGACTGAAGTAGTGAACTCTTTGTTCTGTTTAGAGGATTTTGACTACCCTTTGGCATTACTTCCTTTAACAAGGAGGTTTTATGTTTAAGATATTTGGGCATTGAGAAGGGCTAAAAAAAAAAAAAAAGCAAAAGAATCTAGACAGTTCTTTTAGGGCACAAAACACTACTCCGATTGTTCCTCAGGTTTGAAGCCAAGTGTCTCTAATACTGGGCATGATGCTTTACCATCACTCAGATCTTTGTTCCTTCTGCATGATTGATGCAGTTGCATAACGGGCCTAGCGGTCTTTTACATGGGAGGCAGGCTAATTCTGGGCGTAATCGTTATATCATTGGCATGCGTTACCTTAAATCCTGGTCTCAGGAAGTTCCAAGCGCTTTCAACAGTGTACTGAAAATCACCAGTGCTTCAGCAGAAGCAGCAGCAGCATCTGGGGAAAACTGCTGCTGGCAGAAAGGGTGGTCAGGGTGCCAGGATGTCTCACTAAATACTTTGTGGACAGATACTCTTTGGCTAAGTGAGCACATAGGAGCATTCACATTGCAGGCAGAGGCAGAGTGGGTGTGATTCCTACAGGACACTGCATGAAGTATTTGCACTTGTTTGTTGTCATTAGGTTAAACTGTTTCTTATGGGATGGATAATACAGTTGGCACTCTTGGTTCTCCCCAGTGCATTGCAAGGGGGGCGAATAGAGGCTGTAAAGAATTTCATCAAAGGACATGATGTATCTGATGGTATTGTCTGTGCAAACACATCCTCAACAATTAACCTTGCAAAGTTTAAAATAATTTTGGTCAACCTTTAGAGGTAAAGGCAAAGGCTTTAGAGTCCTTATTTTTGCAGTACTGTTAACTTTAAGGTTAGTATAACATTTGTTTTGGGCTAGGATGTGCAAGTCAAGCTGTGAAAAAAAACAAAATGAGAAAAACACCACAATGTGCAAACCTGTGGTCTGATTTCACTCGTAGAAGAAGGTGCTGTATGAAGGTGTTACTGCACTTCCTGAGTGCAGGGGCTAGTACCTGAAGTCAAACTGTGAGACATCACTCAACCCAAGCAGCAGAGGGAAGGAGTGTGAGTAGTGAGGGATAAGAGAAAGCTGAGTCTCTTTGACTGTCTTCACTTGACACTTGGAGCTATATTATTTCTCATACTCGATCTTTGCACTGGGAGAACACCTTTCAGAGCCAGCCAGCCATCCTGACCATGTAGTTTCTCATTAAACTCCAGGAAATAGAAAGAGTTTTGTGTCTTTGGGGACCTAATGCACATAACCACTACAACTGCAGCCCTGCCTTCCTGCCAGCCCCAGGGAACCCACACCGAAACAGCAGGGTGGGAACAGACCTTGGCACCACCCCAGAGGGAACCAAAAACTGGCACAGCCTACGTGACCATTGGGCTAAGCACCCTCTTTTCTGGAGATTTTTCTGGGAAAACATATGATTACCTTAAGCTCTTGGTAGTCTGCCTGCTTTTTAATTAGTAGATCACTTCAAATGAAACTGTGAAAGAATTCAGCTTTGCCAAGCTTCAAAGAAAGGGAATGAAAATACATGAATTATAGCAGAAACGAGTGCTTTGCACTAGCTATGCAGTGAGTTAGGGACGACAAATGGTATCACACCTGTGTGTGAGGATGATCCGTGCCAATAAAATCCTGCAAGGGAAGTGGCACACTGAAACTGCACGGCAGCATCAGAGAAAATGTTTAGTTCTGTATCTAGTTCAGCTTTTATGTGTTTTATACTTTATTTGGTGAGGCTGCCTATGCTAGATAACCTACAGGCTGTGAAATGAGTACTTTACTGGAAGCACAACAGCAAGTGCCCCGGAGAACAGGGAAAGCGTGGAACACAAAAGCAGGACACGTACAGACCCATATGGGGTGGTGGGAGAAGGTTGGTGTAGCTGGTGGGGTAGAAAAGATTAAACTAGAAGAATGAAATGAGGGGGATGAGCTAGGGAAGAAGTCAAAAGGAGAAATGAGACTTAGTCAATCACTAAAATACAGTAGGATTAGCAATAGTTTCTCCAGACATAACTACCCTTCTCCCCTGACAAGTCGCAAAGGATCATGAAGCACTTTGTGTAAAAGCCACAGTTTTAATAACACAGTTTCTATAGGGTGATGTTCTAGAAATAAGCTACATAATTTTTATCACCCGTGTATGTTGGTATATGTGACCATGTTCATGGGGCTCATTAGTTAGTCCCATCTTTAAGTAGAATACACTCCTTTCGGACAAACTGTCATAACTTTATTTCAGCAGCTGAGGGCACTCCATGACCGGCTAAGTGGAAAACACCATCCTGCCGACAGCTAACTTGAGTCAGGAGAGCAGATATTTTGATAGCAGAAAGCAAGTGATGAGGCCAGCCGGGTAAAAGGCCAGCTCTGCCTGCCACACCAGCATGGGCTGCCACCTGACCCCAGTATGGACTGCAGGGCTATCGTGTGTGTGACTGTAGGAGCATAGCAAATTGGCTCAGGTTGGCATACTGGTGATGGAAAAGCATATTAGTGGCACCATAGGAAGGAATTTCAGTTGTGAGACAGTCTGGAGGCCAGGTAGGTAGCGTTGATACTGATTTCACATAAGGACTTGGTTGCCCTGGCAAATTCACGGCCATGAACACAGTGCCAAGGCTCTTTTTCCCAATGCTAGGGTAAGAATGAGTGGTTCCTGCCAAGACCTTCTTCCCACAAGCCTGTAATTAGGCCACTTATGACTCTGTCAAATTCCCATTCCTCATCTGACCCAGGCATTTATGCAGGCCCAGGCTTCCCAGACCCTCGATAATCAGGCTTTTATGAAAAAGCTGTACACTTGTGTCAAAACGAAGCTGTAGAGATAAGGGATTACTTTTTCTCTGGAGCCAGAGACAGAAGGCATGTCTGAAGCCTGAGTTCAGGCTATGTTTGCCCTGTTTCTTGGCAGGGTAACTGCAGTGCTGCATACTGATCTGGCTACAGAGCTGCTGCTCTCTTAGCTAGTTTGCAAATTAGCTTCTTGTGCAGACTGCAGGTACACTTGAGGACTCTGCCAATGTAACTTGGAAGAAAAAGTGAGAGATTACAGTGTGCTGGCTAGGAGGGTTTTCGTCTTGCAAGATATTAAAGGGTCAGTTTCAAGCCTTCGCATTAATGTTATTTTATCCAAGAGAACAGCTTTAAAAGGAAAAAGTGAAATATATTAATTGCAAAATATCCAGTAGCTCTCCACAGAAGCTAAGAAATGTAAGTAACGTAAGTGTAAGAAATGTTAAGTGCCAGCACATAAGCTTTTAAGAGGCCTCTGGAACACTTAAGTATTGAACTTAGTACGTACAGCTAAAGTTACCTGATGAGCTCTGCATATTTGGACTTAGAGAGCAGGGCAGAACTTGCAAGAGGGTGGAAAGACTGGAGAAGAGGAAAGATGAAGGAGCAAATTCAGAGGCAGAAATGGCAGAAACATAATTCATCATCAGGGTTAAGAATGTCAAAAATTCTTACTCTCGCACCAGCTTTTCCTTTGTAAAACCTCACAATGAATAATATGGTAAACTTGGTACCTTGAGATAAGTGTTAGGTAAATGCTACCTGTGCCAAAGTGGAAGAAGCAATCTTGGAGTAACTGAACAGGCTGCATGGGACAGCTTGACAGCCTCATGGCCTTCTGTAACTCAGAGGGAACACAGCTTAAAGACTTTGCTTCAGCAAGGTATGTGAGAATAAATAGTCCTAATCTTGTTTAGCAGAACACTTTGTATATTCAGCTTTAACCATGTGCTTGTGTCCTCTTAAAGTCAAGCTTAACAATCTCCCCTAAACCTTTACCAGACAAAGTCTGTTTTTCTTAATTTGCTTTTTACCATGTGTAGTACCACTTCGTTCCAGTGGAGGGGAAACGCGTACGTCTATCCTGCCTATTTTCCCCTTTCCCCATGGGCCTTTCATCACAGCTGAGCAAAGCAACTTACTAACAGAAAACAAAGCATCAAGACATCACGTTCACATTAAGTGACTTATTTTGCAATAACGGATACAAACTTGGAGAAAGTTAAATTGCGTGAGGGAAACAATATTCGCCCAGGAAGCCAATGCTTGTAAAGCTAAAGCATGAGTGGGCACAGGACTGAGTACAGTCTGTGTATCCCAATTTATCCCTCTTCTTGTTTTTACCTCTTCTTGTTTTTACCTCTATCCCTGTGGTTAATCCCTAGTAATACTAACATAACTTGACTAGATTTTGCTGAGTGACGTAGGAATTAGGATACCTGCATGCAGGAGCGCATGTCCAGTAAAAAACTGCAGATGGGTAGTAGAGTGTACACAATCCATTTGACACTTGAGCACTGTTACCTTCATAATGCAATGTCTATGTAGGGAAACTTAAATGTTGTTCTGTACTTTTGCTGTTTTGGGCAGGGGGGTTCTGATAAAGCATGCATCCTGATGTTGACACTGTAAAATAAGTATATTTTGCTGTTATTTTAAGATCTGAAATGAGGGATGTTCAGAGACAAACACTGAAATAATTTATGCAGTTACATGCTCTGAGAGTCATTTGTATTAAATCAACTAGACATTGATTTTTACCAGCAATGAAAGCGAGTATAAGTATTCTTAGTGTGTGCCAACAAGCAAATAATACTTCAGAAATGTGTAACAAACCAAGGAAGTAATGAACTTCAGCATTTTTGCATCTTCAGAAAGGGAGAAATGCAAAACTATTTCGCATTTCAGAACTTTTCTCCCATACACACACTTCACTCTTCAACAATCGTCTGTACTCAAACATCTAGATCAGAGGTCCTGGACTACAATTTCCTTCAGGGGTCTTCAAAATTAATCTATGTGCATTTGGGATGTTTAAGGAAATATTTCTGCTTGTGAAAAGAAGATTTTAGAGCTGACTGTTGTCAGGCAGCTCTGGGGAGTGTCACTAGGCATGGGTTCACCATCCAAAAGGAGGGACAAGGTACCTCCTTGGCACTAGGGCATGCGCCCCAATGACTTGTACTGTCTGAGCTCGTCCATCGGCCTCAGCTTTGCTGAGATAAAAAACAGGCCCTGGCTCTCTGCTGTGGTGGAGTTCCTTAGGCATGGGTAGGAAAAACTCCTTCCCTTCCTCATGTGCAGCAACAGACACTTGTTANTTGTGTCCTCTTAAAGTCAAGCTTAACAATCTCCCCTAAACCTTTACCAGACAAAGTCTGTTTTTCTTAATTTGCTTTTTACCATGTGTAGTACCACTTCGTTCCAGTGGAGGGGAAACGCGTACGTCTATCCTGCCTATTTTCCCCTTTCCCCATGGGCCTTTCATCACAGCTGAGCAAAGCAACTTACTAACAGAAAACAAAGCATCAAGACATCACGTTCACATTAAGTGACTTATTTTGCAATAACGGATACAAACTTGGAGAAAGTTAAATTGCGTGAGGGAAACAATATTCGCCCAGGAAGCCAATGCTTGTAAAGCTAAAGCATGAGTGGGCACAGGACTGAGTACAGTCTGTGTATCCCAATTTATCCCTCTTCTTGTTTTTACCTCTTCTTGTTTTTACCTCTATCCCTGTGGTTAATCCCTAGTAATACTAACATAACTTGACTAGATTTTGCTGAGTGACGTAGGAATTAGGATACCTGCATGCAGGAGCGCATGTCCAGTAAAAAACTGCAGATGGGTAGTAGAGTGTACACAATCCATTTGACACTTGAGCACTGTTACCTTCATAATGCAATGTCTATGTAGGGAAACTTAAATGTTGTTCTGTACTTTTGCTGTTTTGGGCAGGGGGGTTCTGATAAAGCATGCATCCTGATGTTGACACTGTAAAATAAGTATATTTTGCTGTTATTTTAAGATCTGAAATGAGGGATGTTCAGAGACAAACACTGAAATAATTTATGCAGTTACATGCTCTGAGAGTCATTTGTATTAAATCAACTAGACATTGATTTTTACCAGCAATGAAAGCGAGTATAAGTATTCTTAGTGTGTGCCAACAAGCAAATAATACTTCAGAAATGTGTAACAAACCAAGGAAGTAATGAACTTCAGCATTTTTGCATCTTCAGAAAGGGAGAAATGCAAAACTATTTCGCATTTCAGAACTTTTCTCCCATACACACACTTCACTCTTCAACAATCGTCTGTACTCAAACATCTAGATCAGAGGTCCTGGACTACAATTTCCTTCAGGGGTCTTCAAAATTAATCTATGTGCATTTGGGATGTTTAAGGAAATATTTCTGCTTGTGAAAAGAAGATTTTAGAGCTGACTGTTGTCAGGCAGCTCTGGGGAGTGTCACTAGGCATGGGTTCACCATCCAAAAGGAGGGACAAGGTACCTCCTTGGCACTAGGGCATGCGCCCCAATGACTTGTACTGTCTGAGCTCGTCCATCGGCCTCAGCTTTGCTGAGATAAAAAACAGGCCCTGGCTCTCTGCTGTGGTGGAGTTCCTTAGGCATGGGTAGGAAAAACTCCTTCCCTTCCTCATGTGCAGCAACAGACACTTGTTAGGGGGCTGCTCGTACGGGCCACAGCACTGATCGTCTACCAGAAACTCCTGCTGCCCCACAAGCAGTAATACTCAAGTGGGGAAAACACACCTTGTGCTGAGGTTCCCCCCGCCGCGCTCCCAGCTGGGAGCGGCGGTGGGCAGAGCAGCCCCCGCAGCGGGAGCGCCTCGCAGGGGGACCCCAAAGCACCGCCCCGGCTGCCGCAGGACTCGCGCGGCGGGCAGGGCAGGGCGGCCCGCTCCGGCCCAGCTGCCCTCCGGCCGCCCCGGGGCCGGGCCAAGCCGGGCGGGCGGAGCGGGGCCCTGGCGGGGGCCGTCCCGCAGCGCCGGGGCGGAGCCTCCGGCCGCAATATAAGGGACGAGCCGGGGCGCTGCTCGGCGTCGGGAGCGCGTCGGAGGTGGGGCGGGGAGGGAAAGGCAACCAGGCAAGCAAGCAGGACGGACGGACGGACGGACGGACGGACGGAGCCGGTGAGCCGCGGTGATGGAGCTGCTGCGGACCATCGCCTACCCGCCGGGCGGCGGCGGCGGCGCCAAGGGCTGCGAGGCGGCGCTGGGCAGAGCGGCCGGCGGCGAGTCGCGGAAGAAGAAGGCGGAGGAGCAGCCGCACCAGCACGCCCACCTCGCTGCCGAGGTCTCCCGGATTATAACCGATCCCACGACGGGGAAGCGCTATTGCCGCGGGAAGGTACTCGGAAAGGTAATGGCCGCGGTGGGCCCCGTGCCCTCCCGGGGCGGCGGCCGCTGCGCCCTGGCCCGGCCGCCCTCCTCGGCAGAGCGCGGTGCGGAGCGGCGGTCCGGGCAGTGCGTGCGCCGGGCGCTGCCCCTGCGGGGCTGCTTTCCTCCGGAGGATGCTGGAGCGCGCCCCACTGCCGCCCCCCACCTGCCCGGAGTCCCATGTGCCCCTGCGTTGCTCCAGTCCAGAGGCAGTGGGCCCGAGCACCCTTCCCGTCCCCGGTTCGTCTCTGCCCCCAAAGACAAGCGGAGTCGTGCCTTCGGCTCGGGCAAGCCTACAAAAACGACTTTGATGCTGCATGCGGGGCGGGGGGAACCGCGACGCGAACCTTCAGCTAGGCGATGAACGTAAGACCTGCCTTTTACCAAATCGTCCCGTGCAAAGGAAGTCGCACTCCTTGACTAATACATGAGATGGTGAATGACTAAGTGTGGGACTTCTTTCATACCTGCTATAATTGCCTTTTTCTCGTGTGTCTCTCTAGGGTGGATTCGCCAAGTGTTATGAGATGACAGATTTGTCAACAAACAAAGTTTATGCTGCAAAAATCATTCCTCACAGCAGAGTAGCAAAACCTCATCAAAGGGAAAAGGTGTGTGTGCATGAATGACTTTTTTTTTTTTTCCTCCTCAAACTCTCTTTGTATGCTGGATTGCCCAGCCCTTTTCCTGAAATGTTCTCTTAGAGCTGTCCACTCAACCTTGTGGACGCAAGGCTAACAACATTTTTTTTTCCCCCTCTTCAGATTGATAAAGAGATTGAGCTGCACAGAATGCTTAATCATAGACATGTTGTGCAGTTTTACCACTACTTTGAAGACAGAGAGAATATTTACATTCTACTGGAGTACTGCAGTAGAAGGGTGAGCATCAACTGGGAGAAATCCAGTATTTACTTACCTGGAATCTGCAACTAATTTAAATGTGTGATGTGTAAAGGGTATTTTTTGTGGCTTCTTTAGTTGTTATTTCTCCATGCATTCATTTACTTTTGCTTAAAGTTAATCTTGTGTGTGAATGTTCAGTGACATTTCTGCCTTTGTTTTCCCTCTGCAGTCAATGGCTCACATCTTAAAAGCAAGGAAGGTATTGACAGAACCAGAAGTACGATACTACCTCAGGCAAATTGTGTCAGGGCTAAAGTATCTTCATGAACAGGAAATATTGCACAGGGATCTTAAACTAGGTGAGTTCTGTACCTTGCCTACTTCAAAATATACTCTTCCAGCCCTGTCAGCATTGTACCACTTTACCACTTGTATGGCGATAGCTTAATTAATAGAATCAGCTCAGTCTGTCTTTACAGTGGAAACTTGGAGTGCTTAAGGGATGACATTAAGCATTGCTACTTTAAAAAAAAAAAAAAAATCTTGGCTAGCTTCTGGCTTTGAACAAAGTATGACTCAGCAGCTGTGGCAAAAGCATTCCTACCCTGCAAGAAAAGGACTAACTGGAATTTCTCTGTCTGCTAGGTAACTTCTTCATTAATGAGAACATGGAATTGAAACTGGGTGACTTTGGCTTGGCAGCTAGGCTGGAACCACTGGAGCACAGGAGGAGGTAGGAGCATCAAAAAGTGTAAAGTCTAGTAGTAAATGAAACCAAATTCATTTAAAAATGAGAAATTCTGTTCTATAGCAAAAGCTAATTGCTTCTGGGATCAAGATTTCCCTTTCTAGAAAACAGGCTGCCATGCTTTGACTTCTGCTTTCCTCTGACCATGTGAATAATAGCAAATGCCAGAGGCAGAGTACCTGACTGACAAATAGTGCAGATGTGAGTCTGCTGTTCCTGTATCATGAAGACACCATGAAACATGTCTATGCTATTAACATTCATACAGCTCCTCTTTAGGAGTCTCTTAAGTTCTTGTCTGAACTTGAGAGGAAAACCTGCCCTATGAAAAATAGCCTCTCTTCTCTTTCTATCTGAAATACTAACCGGCTCTGTGGCCTCTTTGATTTGCAGAACAATATGTGGCACACCAAATTACCTCTCTCCAGAAGTCCTCAACAAACAAGGGCATGGCTGTAAATCTGACATCTGGGCCTTAGGCTGTGTAATGTAAGTACTTCACTGCCTTTGAAATGAAATATTTCTATCACTGGCTTAGGCTTTTAAGAGTTCAAAAGGGATGCAGTATTGCATCAGTTTGCAGCCCTTTACGCGCATATAGCCCAAGTGCAGAAATTCTCCTTCATGTTAGGAGACAGACAAGCCTTTTTAGTAGTTGTAGATAAGTATTGTAGGTGTGTGAAATAAAAAAAATTGGTTTCCTTTGCTTTTAAACAGGTATACAATGCTGTTAGGAAGACCCCCGTTTGAGACTACAAATCTTAAAGAAACATACAGATGCATAAGGGAAGCAAGGTACAGCCTGCCTTCATCTCTCTTGGCACCTGCGAAACACTTAATAGCTAGCATGTTGTCAAAAAATCCTGAAGACCGGCCCAGTTTAGATGAGATAATTCGGCATGAATTTTTCTTGCAGGTTGGTACTGTCTAGTGTTCTGGCTGAAGAAATATCCACCCTAAAAATCACCCTGGTCTAAAAATTATTTTTTGAATCTCATTTCCACAGGGCTTTACACCCGATAGACTTTCTGCTAGCTGTTGTAATACTGTTCCGGATTTCCATTTATCAAGTCCTGCTAAAAATTTCTTCAAAAAAGCAGCTGCTGCTCTCTTTGGTGGTAAAAAGGATAAAGCCAGATACTTCGACACACATAGTAAGTGGACTATAGCTATGCTTGAAACTTATCTCTATGCCATCAATGTCATGCTAGTAATGTACAGCTATGAGATAGCAATGGAGCACTTGTGTTTATGTCTCAGAGCTTCCCTGGGTTAGTTTTGACCTCTTTATCAATAAGTATAGAGGGTAGCCTGCAAATTATGCTATCTTACATAAGTAAATGCTTCTTATGGCATACTGAAAATCTATATTGGCCATCTCTTCGTCTGTAATGTCCATTAAAGTTTAATCTCTTAGTGATCTGTGTATAATGGCACCGCTGTTCTGGGAGGCTTAGAGGAAGTTTGTCTGGAGGGAGACAATGTGCTTTCTGCAGCTAACTTGTTAGGCTTTCTGTAATTGAACAGCACTTCCAGGTGCAGCGTTAAGTATTTTTTTCCTTTATTACAGACAGACTAGCTAAAGAA